>JAHZMW010002582.1:0-14349 GCA_027743745.1 Alloscopus bannaensis
ATTTTCCTCTTATTAGTCAACCGACGACTGGAGTGCTGCGTTCTGGGTTCAAAGTTTTCATCAACAGACTTGATGACTCGTGTCATTTTCAGGGTCCTTTTCTTGCACATTGCACAACTCAATTTTACAAGAAATCTAAAAGCATACGAGTATATACATACATACATCCAGTGTGGACTTTTTATTTTTGGTTTTAGCTTTCAGCTTGTGCTCTGATTTTGAGCATTCGAAGAGGACGCGTAGACAAAAAGCATGTTATATGGTCGTGAAAGAAAGTGGGAGGAGGTCCACCTTCATTCTTCGACTTCCGAGTTTCTCTCGTTTGCCATGCTCTTTGGACAAGGGACAGTAATGACGTTGTTGGTGTTGTGCAAGAGGCTTAAGAGGAACTTGATGTATTTTATTTGTAATGAGTAGCAGATGTTTTCTTCGGAGTCCCATTTTTCTTTACACCTCGCTCTTACAATGCTTAGGTATATATGAAACTGTGTATTTGCTCACAACGATTTTTTTGTGTCGCGTGCCATTTATATAGAAATGTATTTATCATATGCTCAAAAAGAAAGGGACTTTAAAAGAACTATTATTTCCTGTCCACAAGAGTTGAAAGATGTGTGCAAATAGGAGTATAGGCAAATGGAACCGTTCTTCTGCTCAAGAAAGGCTTTTCTCAAGTGACTCAACATCTGCTTACGAAACCAACAAGTTTGAGCGGTTGCAATTGGGTATAGCACTCTTTGAGGAGAGTGATTTTAAAATGAGATCATTTTCGGTGGAGGTGTTTCACTGGACAGATTTATTNACTCTTTGAGGAGAGTGATTTTAAAATGAGATCATTTTCGGTGGAGGTGTTTCACTGGACAGATTTATTTTGATTTCGACACAAGCATAGAATCAGACGAAACAATATTTTTCCACAATGTGTGTATAAGAATGTGCCGGTGTTTTCTACGCATTCAGTGAGTTGGATGCTCAGTAAAAGTTACACAACTGGACAAAAAAGTGTAATTCAAATTTTACACAAAAAGCAACGATGAACAAAGACGATGTGTGAGCACGTGCTATATCAGCATTCTATACGTGATGGCTGGTTGGACTATTGTAAAAGACGAACCAAACGGTCAAAACTCATCCATCAACCGAATCCGAGATTTGTCTTGATGTATGATTTTCTGCCGTTTTATTAGTCTAGTGTGAATTTTTAAGATTGATGGAGATTTGACACGACAATTCAAGCTTAAACTGCACCTGGATTCTTATCAGATACACAGATTTTGTAGGCATCTTCATATCAAAATACAAATCGCTATCACTTGTGTTGTGCATGGACAATGGACATGATTTTGGTGTGCACAACTTGCGTAAATGAAAGGAAAATGACATTTTCTTAAAATCGGTCCAAACAAAATTTGTAGTAAGGGTTTCCCTTAAACTTCAACATCAATGTCATACGCTTTTCGCGCTGATTTCCTTGTTCAGAGTAACAAACCAGAATTGTGTAAAGCGTGTTTCATTATTCCAAAGATCGAAATAGATAGTAATATGCTTCATATTTCCTAATGCGGCGTCCTGTTTTTTTCGCGTATCGTTCCCTCCTTCGATTTCTGGACGATTCTGCAATTATAATTTCTGAATTTGGGTAAGTCACTAACCTCTGTCACGGACAAGCATAATTGTGCTTGACTGTGAAATGAGCAGCTGCTGATTTTCCTGATACGATAACATAAGTAATATGAATTTCCAATCTTACTGTCTACCCTGGGTGTAGCACGTTAACTGTGCGTTTTAGTACAAAGTTAGTAGCTGGTACGGTGAGATACCTTTCTGGAAATGCCCCCTGAAGCTAGCAGACCACAACATTAGGAAAGCTGATAGCATATCGTTTGATTTCATATTCGATTCAAACATTAAAATGCGAAGCAATTTTTTAAGATCAAGTCATCAATGAAAGCATCCACCTTTCTGCCTTGAAGGTAATACACACTCAATTTTTACATGTCAACCTTGACAATGGCACTATGCTTGAATAAAATATCCCTGTAAAAACGTTTCTCTCACTTTGAATTATAAAAATATAAGATGAAATTGGAGGCTTACCAAGTACATTTTCCTGATGTTTTGGAACCCATTGTCCTGCGATTTTTATTCTTGAAGGCTGTCTACAATCAAATATGGAGTTTTTTAAAAGCAAAAGTGTGAGCCTCTTTTGCCAATGTTTTTCATTGTGATTTTTACCACTCTGTACTCGACGAATATTTTTTTCAATCTTGTAAGCTGGCATAAAGAGGAAGTCTGCGCACAGGAGCCCCTTTGTCCTCGCGGAGGCAGTCCATATTGTACCACACTGGCTGGAAGCCAATCTCAGGATAAAAGTGAGAGAACAGAGTTAAAAGGGCAAGAAGCAGAAGTGGAGAATAAAAGGGTTCTTCCCACATTGTGTAACCCTATCCAAGGCTCCATTCTTACAAGAATCGTCCAGTACAATCAAACTCGTAACGTTCACTTGTGTTCCAAACGACAATGGGGGATAATGTGTAGTTTCGAAACGAACTTGTTCCATTCAGGTTTCTCCACAAAGGGTCACATCATCATCGTGTTCATCAGGTCAACCCTTGACGAGAAGAGATGAAAGGTTGAAAAAAATCAACTTGCATGAATGAGTTTTTAAAAGGTGGAGAAAAAAGTACGTAAAAGGATTCTGCGTGGAATTTTTCCTCGCGTGAATTGAATTCAGAGAGAATTTAATGCAAACCCTCTGAACTGGGATTTTAAATTGTCGCTTTGCTTGAATGGAATTTAAAAACGTGAACAAGCCAAAGCTCAAAGAGCCTATTTTGGGAGAACGTTTTGGAAGGACCCTTTTTGATGGAATGCACTTGTTAAAAAATCAATAATGTGGGATAAATTATGATACAAAGTTGTCCTCCACAGAGAGGCAAAGTTGAATAGAGCTTATTTTGAGTTGTCGATTGAGTAAGAGAAGGATCAAGGATTGAATTTTGATTCACGCATCGAACAGGTCATCATCATCACATCAGTAAGGTTAAAGGAATGTTAAACTGACGCGCAGAAGGTTTACTACTTTAACCATCACATATTTCAACGGGCTCAGTTATTTAAACCGAGTGGAATTTTAAATGTAGGATTTCAAAAGGAAACTGTCAGTCACCAAAAGTGGCAATAGCTGACTTAATTCTTCAGTTTGTGTGTATGAAAGAGATTATCAACCATGACCATGAGTAAACGTTCTGCTGCCTACGGTGTTTATAATACTTCGGATGAAGACGATTAGACTTTCAATGTTAGTGTGAAGGCCACGAGTTAGTCCAGTTCCTTGTAAGTGTGAACAACTGGCGCAAATTGTCAAGCGTTTTTAGGAGAGTTGAGCAACTAAGCACATATGGGTGGCGAATTTGCATGGTGTTTCTACACGCGCAAGGAATTATTTTGCTAAGAGCTAAACTTTCTTGCAGCTGGCAATAAAGCAATAGTAGATTTTCAGTTGGTGGGTTTGATCAAAAAGCTCACGACGTAATCGGTACACGTCATCGTTTCAAGAATCAAAACAGGACGCGTACGTCTAATTTTAACCCTGGGTCAAGATCGTTTACCCGTTCAAAATTTTATGAAGGTGTTATGAAATTTTATATGTTGTGGTGATAAAAACTACATTCTTTACCTTATTGAACAGGTTGATGTTAATTTAGGATGTAGAGTAGTGAAGTGAATTAGTAGACTAATTAGCGTGGTAGTCAAGAACGTTTAAAGAATAATTTAGTATAGGCTGAATTGAGCAATTTCAAAATCTGAAATTCAAGCAGCCAGTTTCTCAACGCCACGATATTTGTCAAGTAAAATATTATTCCAAACCAACTTGTCACCAAGTCTTGATCTGATTTATCATCATGAATAATTGAAGCGCGTAGGCAGTGTTCGTACAAGGATTAAAAGCACATTTGTCTATTCCACAGTTAAGCAATCGTGAACGCGTCGCGACAAAAGTAATCATTAACCTTCTAACCGACAAAGGCAAAACGCACTTACTCGAATTTAATCTGATCTGACCGATAGCGCTTGTTGATTGACTTTCCAATGGATCGTACGATGATACGTCACGCATACATTCATAATCATATCGCACATTTGCATTCGCTCTGTCTGCCAGGTCTGCTACGAGTACAATTCGTAAACACAAAATGAAATTAGAGAATATATATAACACCGACATGAATTTGTGAACGGAGGATGATAGTCGGAGGGGATAAAAAGATGTTTTCTCAAGAATCATCCCCATGTTGAAGGGCTCCAGTAGCAGCGGAACGTATCGGCAAAAAGCACTTGTTGAGAAGAATCATTTTACACAAAGGAAAGAGCTCCCTTTAAACAATTGCCGACATAAACAGTAAAATGTATTTCCAAGTCCTTTGTCGTCGTAAGTAAAGAAAGTGAGCTAAAGCTAGAAAGAAGCTGTGGGATAGAGACCTATGTAAATGCTAAAAGCATTCAGCACCACTTTACAATATCTGGAGTGACAGAAGAAAATATACATTAAATTCCGAAGAACCTGCAAAAATATTATTCACTTTACTCTCTGTCCATGGACAAAAGGCATATTAACATGCATATTTCATCAGGTTGAGAATTTTTCTTGTTATTGGAGTTCCAGCCCTAGAAAATTAGCTAAAGTGAAGAGGATCAACTTGAGTGGATATTGAGTGGGTCTGCGACAAAGACAAAAAAAAATCTACTTATTCCCATCCCATACTTTTTAGCCCAGTTATTTTCCTCGTCTGTCCTAATCCACCACTCTACCAGTATTTGAAGGTTACCTTTAGCTAAAGTAAACAAATTGAGAAAACAATAATTACTAAACTCTTGCAACAAAAGCCGTCGCATTATGAGGGAATTAGTGTTGGCCTGCGATTTGAAATATTGCTTAAAGAAATACTATCCTTTGCCAGATGCAATGACAGGTTTTAGCAGCTTACTCCTGTTGTTGAAGAAGCTATTAAAGATTGCATTCCTGCCATTGCATCACTTTCTTGCTAAGAAGTCTCCAGTGCCGTCTCATCTCATTCGGTAGAATTAGAAATACTGCTTTCCCTTTTCATCTTGCACCACACAAAAAGCTTATTACTAGCTACGTATGCACACAGTTTATTTATCAAAAAATTGTCTGGCACTATGATCTTTTAGCTGGCGTGCGTTTGCATCGTCACGTATGTGGAGCTTCACAATTACATCCATATATTTCTTCTCATGAGATGTCACATCATTGGGCTTCATGATTTTCATACGGAATCACGTATTCAAATGTTTCTCATCGTTGAAATCCATTTGGTTCGTTTTTTACGAGGCCTGTTTCCATATATTTAGGGCTCATTTATGCAAATCGGTTGTGACAGTTGACATCCCAAAGGCTCCTCAACCTGGCACCGGTCACGTTAACTGCATTACGCACTGAAGATGGCTACACTCTGATAATAAGTTTGTGTGTGCTCCACTGAAAAAGTGGCCAGTTTTATACTTCAATTGAAATATGAGATTAGACTCTGATTAAACCTACTTTACATATACGCGTTTCTAAATCAAAGACCAGCTTGCCGCCTACAACATCAATGGGCATGTTTCCAATACGTTTACACAGAGAGGCACGTTGAAGATGATTATTTTTATATAATAGGCAAGCCAACCTGTAGTCATGTAGAGTACGTATCCAATAAAGGATAACACGCAATCCAACTTCGTTTTTTAACAAGTCTGGGTGGCTGGAAATTGAAAAGACTGATGGTTTTATGATTTGACATAATCTTTGATCATTAAGCCTGCACACCAATTCATCCCATCTCTTTTACCCTTTCTTTCTCTGCTTACCAGCAGACGCTCATGCAGACGAAACTTGAATGACTGGATGAACATTTCCAAACGACTTGGTGGACGAGGTTTTTTCTCGCACTCTCTGAACGCTTAATATGTTTTATAGTACACAACTCGCACGCTTGCCAGTATAAATCAATATGTGAGTGTGCGATCACAGACAAAGATGGTAAAACATTTTTAGTTAAAAAAACGATTAAGAGAAAGGACACACAGTAGCTGGAAAATATTACAAAATTTCCTGCCTTCCAGTCAACTGCCTGGAGCTCACCCGTTCAATCAATTACTTCACTTTGTACGCTTTTAATTGTGTGTATCTTTTTTAGGGTTTTTCACCATCAGAAAGCAGCTGTGCACTTTGTGCAGGTTTAAAAACAAAAATTGACAAAGTTATCGGTAAAAAAACATGCTTGTCGATATGTTCTACAAGCCACAGATGGAGCAGACAGAAAAAAATGTGTGCCACACAGAAAAGTAACGCGTATATGTACATTTAGACAATGAAATGAAATAAGACTAGGATATTTTTCTATCAGTACGAGAAATCAAAATGGGACGCGAGTACAATACCCATAAGGCTGGGATAACAAGCTTATGAAAAACGAGACACGAGGACATTACTACATTACCTCGGTTGCGCAAGTGTTTTTAAGGTTTCAAGTTATGTAGTAGAGATGAGACAAGGTTTTGAGCTGGAGAGGCGGAATTAGGCGAGACAAAAGGTGACATTCGTAAATGTGCGACGCATTGTGAAAATCTATAACTTTGTCTACGCCGGTTTGGATATCTTGTGTATCTCTTAAGCGAATGCAGATGCGTAAGCATATAATTTTCAAAACATTTGTAAAGTTGTCACACTGGACTGACGTCCATACGTAAGCTGAGAAAGAACACCCTTGCTAAATACGGTGGATGTATATACCATGTTAGTAAGCGTAATATATGAAGAAACCTATAATCTTTCAAAATTAAAGTGAACCTAAACCTACGTCTGTGCTATCAGGTGAACAGCATCGGAAATGTCTGCATTTGTAAACGGCGCAAGTAAAAACAATTACAGGGGGCGACAACCATTTGTCAGGGATTTTCGATCACGTAGGTACTTGTGTAGTGGTCGCAGAGTTCAGGTTTAGATTGGATTGAACTGGTGTGAGGCACAGCTGTAAGTGGTCGAGGACACATAAATGGATGAGTTGGAAAGAGAGATACACGAAGAGATAAAAAAGATGTTTCTTTTCCTTCCTTTTACATTTTAGCAGCATTTAAAGAAAGGCACAGAAAGATATGTGGTTATGTTATACGATATGTGCAGATAGTAGCAGAGATTGTACCAATAATGCATGTTATATTCCATTGCGGCTTCTCGCTTTTCTTGTGCCATATCTTTATTCATCATTTTGTCAGGTATGAATCCAATGTGTAATATAGTTTGAATATGCAATAGGAGCATTTTTTGATTTTATGGTTTGATTATGTGTCAAATCTACCTCTGAGATCTGAGATCTTTGTCAATACTGAGAAAAATATGATCGGGAAATCCATCGATCGCATAACGTATGGTAAAACGTCATTTTGATAATAATCAGTTATACGAGTCCAGCAGAATGACAAATTGAGGTTAGATATCAAATGTTCATTTATTGGAAGTGTTAACAAGTTGCAAATTAATCTTTAGGTTGTGTAATTCGTGTGAAATAAAACACTTAAATGTTGTTTGAGAGGGAGCTTATCACTAACGGTAGGTTTGGAGAAATTACATACTTATGACATAACGATACGTGACTAGGATTCTTGTGGAGCTATTTATCCATTTTAATAGTTTAGAAAATACAAAAGTGGATGTTAAAAATTGTTTACGATTGTTTTCTAGAGGTGGTTTTGCAAACAGAACGATCATTTACGTACCTATTGAATTCACAGATTGTGTTCCCAATAACGGTTTATGATTAAGTTTTGTCGAGAAACTTTCTTTCTTTTTATATAAGTAGGTGACTTTAACAATCTTACACATGGAGAAATAAAGAAAGCATATTGTTCGTTGACGATATGCAGTTAACCTTTATTTTTAAAGAACTTCATCGTCAGAAATAAAAGTACACGTTACACGTCGAGGTGTTGACAAGATTCGAAGATCATTATTCTCACCATTAACACCATCACACTTTAACTGCATCTCATGTGATCGCAGTTGAAGTCAACTGTGATACGTACCCAACTTGAAAGGATTTTGCTGTCTCATGACACGGATTGAATTATCCAAGAGATTTCACGGGAAGATCGGGGGTTTTCCCTCTCAACTACACGTCACAATACCTTACACGTTTATATTATGCAACTCATGTAACCGGACCCTTACACATCAAATGTCTCTGTGCACGCTTGTTGAACAAGAGCCCAAAAAAGAGCGAATAGCAACCGGAGAAAGAACATTGGCTGAGAATCATTTGAAATGAATTGGGCCCTTTTTAAAAATTTAATGAAAATGACACGTGAAATGGGAAAAACGAGACTTCACAATGAAGTGGATAGAAAGCAGTGATTCTTCAACCCTATCAACAATAAAAAATCAGAGAAAATGATTCATCAGAAGCCTTAAAGTAAAATCTAAGTTCAGCATTGGATTGAAAAAGAGACCGTATGTCAAACGTCAAGAGAAAGAATACAAGCAATATATATTTTGGCATGTATCTGATCGGATTAGCATTTGTAAGTTTTACCAAATATGAAGTGATTTGTATGGGATTTAATAAAAGCTAAAATCATCTCTGGTGATGCCATTGTTAGATGGACTGGGCATGTAGCACAGTATATTGTCATTATGACTCAAAGAATGCAGCACCCCGTCTTCAAACTGCTTACTGGTAATTGTTTAGTTCAATTGAGACCTGACTTCTCTCTCATTCCCCCTTTTTTAACAGTGACTCTCGACTCCTAACACAGGAACAACACATGAACAGTGAGAATGGTACTAACAATGTAAGTCATGATCCAGCGCAGATACTGTTTTTCTTGCTGTAGTGTTGGACATCATGTCGTAAATCGGTTTGTGAGAAAATTTAACTGAAAATTTGTAATTTACAAAATGTTTGTCCGGAAGGAATGATAATCTACGTTCCAGATAGTTCTCGGGACAAATGAATTGGGTAAAAATGTTTGGACACCATGTGACGAGAGAACTTGCCGTAAGCAAAAGAAACTGTCGCCCGATACACCACCCCTATGTATTTTCACCACACTACTGCACCACCACCCTTGTTACTTGTTATTTCACCCTCTTTGTCTCATCATGTGTACGCGAGTAATTTGAAACGGAAAACATTTTTTGGGGAAGAGACGCTCTTAACTGAAAATGTTCTTGTGTTTCACTCAGTCGGTAAAAAACTTGCCGGGCTGATCAAACATGCTCCCAGCACTATCGCTTTCTTTCACTGAAGTAAACACGTATTAAGTAATAATGACACTCACCCAGTTAAAAAATGCTGCTATGTGTAAATTATCTCTTTACGTGGTTAGAGCAATAGCATTTTGAAAGGGCACCAGTTGTTCTCCACTTAATTTATGGTGCACACACGTTTTTTTAAAGTGAGGGGCAAGGTTGTGGGAGGCAAGTTGCGAAGACTGTAAAAATGTGTTCACTTGATTAGCTCAAGTAGCCTACAATCAATAGGCAATATACAATTGAAGCTCTCTAGATTTACGATGCGCCAAGAATGTATCCATGTCCCTCAAATTGTGAAACTGTTCCAAAAATTTCATTACGAGCTCACACATACTGAAAAAGAAATAAAAATACTCATAAAAATCAACAAGGTCAACTAGCCATGCAAGGAATGATCTCTAACAGGAGGTAATAATCGTTAAGCACACAGTTAAAACTTCAACCCAATTACACTCTTGGTGCGTCATAATCATTATCGACACCATTAAACAAAGGTTCATTCAGAAAAGAAATTGGATTACTGGGAAATATTTATGAATGAAGGTTATGGTTATTGGAAGCTGTGAAGTTGTAATGAAGAAAGTTAAGCGTGGAAAGTACAAGCTAAACGAGAAATGAACAAGACGTGAATCACCTCTAACTGGTGTACTATACTTTGCTTACTATTACGATACTACGGGATAGAATCAAGTATTTAGTAAACTACTAATTGGCTGCAGCGTTCCTTACCTAAGTTCAAGCGTATTTAAAAAGACTAAAAGTATATTATTTAAAATAAAAAATGCACCTGAATTTAAAAGTCGATGTGTTACGCATGATTTCGTTCAAAATTTAACGTATCGGGCATTGTGCACAGCAAGCAATAGTCACATACAAAAAAACCTGTTGGTATTTTTTCAATGAAACCGGCTCGCAATTGGTGAATGAGTGGACCTTGGTTTCCGCAACGGTTCACTGGACACAACACAGAGGAAGTGGAAATCTCAGGATATAAAAGCGTCTTCCTTTTATTCACCAGGATGATGGATGGCAGAGTGTTGTGATCAACTTGGCCTGTGGAAGTGCCCATTGTACACATTTTTCATAGAAGGAAGAAGCCCCACATTGGTGAAGAGGCACGCAGTCTGGAGAGAGGAGTTGACTGCGACGTGATTTCGAATGTACAAAAAGGAAATAAGAAACCTTGAAACTCTGCCTCTTTGATTCGGTCTTCGAATGAATTCTTTTTCCACAGCTGAAAACTTGAAATACAACTTGAACAACCCTCTGGAATTGCGATTCAAGTGCACTTGTGTGCTCGTTCATTACCTTCATTCTTGGTCCATTCATGAAACTGACCTGATGCAAAATTCAACAAAAACATTTCGATCATATAATGTACACAGGTACGTGCTTTGGAAATACATGGTTCGAAAAATGGACGTATAAAAGAATCCCAAAGTTTTTTTTAAAGGGAAAGAGGACATTGAAAAATTCTGGCAATAATATGTTGTAAAGACTTGCTCCGTACAGATTCATTCAGAAAAATGCCTTTCATGATTGACCCTCCGTTTGGAGCTATTGGTCATTGGTCAAGCAAGAAAAGATGCTTTACGTTGCTAGTGTATCATGAAATGTACAGGGTTGTTGTATTTAGCAATTTCTCCGATCCCCACAGCCGATGGACAATAGTTTATGAAATGGACATTATTCTGGGAATAGGTAGACCTCCCAAAATCCTGCTTTTGTCGTCACTTGTCAAGAAATTCAACGGTCATATATACGTATAATATATTCTTTATTGTTGGTTATACAGAGAATCTTTTCGTGATACAAAAGAGAAAATGATAAAATAATGAAGTGCCTCTGCAGTCAATATATTTTCATCGAGAGAGGTATACATAAGCAACGAAATTCTCGAGCAACAATGCCCATTGTCGCCTCTTCGAGGATTGTGAAAAAACCTGAAAGGAAATCGTCAAGCTGCTCCATCATCAGCGGATTACACACTGAGAGAACAAAGTACAAGCCGGGTGTTACTCTATACAAGTAATTAAGACGAAAGCCAGGCACGTGTAGCTGTTGACTGATGGACTGTAACCTGCCTTGGTTCAAGTATGATGACACCGACAACAACCGAGGAGGTGTATCTTATCTTTTAAGATACACACACAACAACATAAAATTAATCAGAGTTCTAACAACGACGCAGATAATTCTGGTATCATTAGTACAACTACTGCTAGGCATAGGAAATGAAAGGACGGGAGGGATTAATCTTGCGTCATGTTGCAAAACAGCACATCTTTTTCTGCAAGAGTGCCATACAATGTTGTATGTAAATTTCGCACACACACCACGGAACAGCGAGGATCACTCGTTTGATTAACTTCTCTATCTAGGATTAGTTGCCTACTTGCCTTGTCATAGGTGAAAATACCAGTTAGAATGAGATCAATTGTGTTGATCCGCTCTTTCGCTGTGACTCCTTTAATCCTAGTCGACCACACACTACAAAACACACCCATAATATCATAGTGTGGTGCACTAGCTAAAGTAGATCAAGTAGCAGAGATGTTGATGATAATGATGATGGTGGTGGAAAGAAGATTTTCAAACTTCTACATGTCTAATTTGAGAGGGAGAGAGCGACACTATATTGCGCAACCTGTTTTAAGCCCACCTGCGGAAAGATAAACATAGGATCCATGTATTTTTATGTTCGCAACCTGGTGTGTCTTCATCATGGGTTGGATACATCACGACGATTGCTAATACAAGTGGCACGTACTACGTATTGAATATGCTAATTGATACGATGTATTGTAGCAAACACACACTGCGGTCGATTGGAGATTATTTCTAGAGGATTGGACTGAGCGGATTAGTGTAGGATTTGTACACGCTATCGTTTTTGCACTGAGCTACGATACAATACAGCTGGCTATCATTCACTAGCAAGAAAAAGTTTGTTGAATGCAAGATATCTTCGTGGTGGTGGATTTGTGTGCAAAATATGCAAATAAGGGACGTGATGTATGCATGCGATTGAATTGATCAGGTATGATTTACTTCATCTCTTGCTGATAATGATGATTCAGGAGTCAATCAGCAGCGTATGAAAGGCCTGTTTTAGGCCACACAGTGTATATAGCCTTCAGCCCAATACCGCCCATCCAAATTGTCAAGTGTATTCTCTAATCCAAAAAGTGTGTAACTTATCATTATAATTGGGAGCGAAAGCACTCCAGACGTTTTCACCACTTGGGGTCAGTTGATGATTAAACTAATTTGAATCTACAAAATGGATGTGTCACCTTAGAGCAGAAGGAACGCTTATAAAAACATGTATTAGCTATTTAATTGTTCCCTGACAAACCTTCGAGGGATTAGTTACAAGTTGATAAAGCTGTACTTTGACTCGCATCACACACCCACAACTGCTAAATCCTAAAAAATAGGTATTCAGATTTAGAGGAAAAACATTATATGGAAATAAAAATTATTATTTACGTGTGTATTGTATGTGACACAGGTTTTTGCATTTTCTAGAATTAGCGTATTGTGTACTTGTAAGTTGGCTGCTACGTATGCTGGACATATGGTATGATCGACTTGGCATTATGTTTGAAAAACAACTTTTTGGTTTATTGATTGTTAATTTTGATATTGGATTTGAATGGCGTGATTTTGTCAATAAGAAACAAAAAATCTGTTGTCTGCCATTAACATTTTTTGCTATGATGTAGGATACAAATGAAGACCAAATACGACGGAGAGGTAGTGGAAAATAAATTCACACTACATTTTATAAACGAAGATAAGTTCAGTTAATGTTTATACTGCTGCAAGGTAATTTTTAATTGATTTTAAGCATCACAATCCACGATTTCCAGACGCCCACAAAGTTAAATAATCCTTTCAGAAATAATTTTTCTTTTGCGCCTGCCGTCTTTCCATTGTTGCCACTCATTGAAACATTTAAGCAGGCATCTACATTGATAATTATATTGACAACACAGTGTGTGACCGCCCAATGATTTATCGGCCACTGGCTCTCCACGATTTATGAGCACGCACGTATGTACCTCTGAAGACAAAACATGTCTTATTCTCTACGGAGAAGCTTGGCTACACAAAACGTATAGCTACATATGTCGTATAAGAATTATATGAGTAGGTTTATGTCTGGAAAAGTGGAAAACTGGACTTGTTACGGTAATTTGAAAGATAACCAGTGGCAAACAGTATTTCATTGACGAGAGAAAAAAAATCTTATAGAAAAGGGGTGAACAGTTTTTTACGCTCCTGCACTGTTCAGCATCTGCTTTCTTTTTTCTTGAGTAAGGCACTTCACTGTTGTGTAAGTGCACAAATCTCTACTTCACCAAGAGGTGAGGGGTAGAAAGATAAAAAGGCACATCTTGTGCCAATCGATCTATATTACATGAATGTTCCTCACCCCGAGTGAAGTTATGTACAGATGCACAATCCCTTGTTTGGGGTCATGCTGGCACCAGCCAACTTCACAAAAAAGTGAGATGAGATCCATTACAATATCCCGTATTAGTCCCTGCGCAAGATTTCCAATCGAAATCCAGCAGCGTGTGCACCCTTTGCTTTGAGGGAGATAGTTGAAATTGAGACGAAAACAGATAATCTGTTGAAAATACTCATAAAAAACCAGCTGCAAGCAAACTTCATTTCAACTGTCATTTTCTTGTTACAAAAGCAGACAGAGAAACCACGAGTCCCTTACGTTTTCTCGATGTGTGTGCAAGATCATGCTTCAAAATTATGTCAAAATCTTGACATTCAGCTCCCCATCGTTATGTGAAGCAATGGCTGACAGTGTGAAAGACATGCTTTGAAGTTGACTTCAATCATCACTAGTTCAAATCGTTACCTTGACCTAATATGAAGTGAGACAGGTAAATTCTGGCGAAGAGACATCATTGTGAGACTTTTTTGGGTGTTGGGTAATTGTAATGAATACGTAAAACATGGAAGCAACAAAGACATCAATACGCAAAAGTAAACGAGGAAATAAAGCG
>JAHZMW010002583.1:0-11401 GCA_027743745.1 Alloscopus bannaensis
TCGATCACTTGGGGACAGTGAGTTTCTCTGCTCGTAAAAAATATCACAAAACAAAAACACACAATCACTTTACTTTCACATATCTACTTTCTCTCACGAGTTTGACCTCTACCAAAACTTTAAATTACAAAAATCATCTGTAACAAATTGGACTTCCTTGCATCCATCCCTAACCACACACACAAACGTTTAAAAATTGCACCACATGCACCACAAGGTCTTCTGCTTGAAGCCATCTTTTCTCCATTATCATCATCACAAGAGAAAGCAGAGAGAGGAAAAGGGCAAGAGTGTAAACACTCTCGACTACATATGTTCTCTCCGCTTTTGGGCGGTGTTTCTCAGATATTACGATTATGATTATTGCTCCGACACAATCGCACTATGGGTGGTATATTCCACATCATATAGAGCAGAGTGTTGTAAAGTGAAATGAGAGAAAAGGAAAGACAATGTAGAACGCTTAAGTGCAATGTACATCACCACAAGCGCTTTCACCACACGAGAGAGCTCTAAATTCACACAAAGAGAACAAAACCGAGAGAGACTGAATGCATTGCATTGGTTTCCCATCCATTTCATCTCTTACTTTCTCTCTCTCCTTCCATTTTGGAATGCGTGTCAAAATGTGTGGCAATATAAAATGTAATAATGTCCCCGAAATTCCATTACAAGAGAGAGGGAGGGAAAACCTCAAACGAAAATTTTGGTTCGCTTTTTGGCTTCTCGCACCACACACCACTGCTCGAAGCGAGAGTTGGACTGTTTTTTTTACTACACAAAACCCGAACGTGACTTCATATAGAGATGGAGTGAGTGAGTGTGTGTTTATTTTATATTTTATGGAGAGCATTTCGGAGTCTAGAGAGCGAGACTGTATTACAAGCCTTGACTGAAACACACAGTTGGCCTCATTCACATATTAGATTCCGCTCAGAGAAGGATGGTAATGATGGTGGGAGATAATAATGCATTGCGCTTAATAGAGTGTGTCTCTCTCTCTTCTCTCGTTCCCAGAGGAAATGTGTGCAATTCCAAACCAGTCATAACACTCATTTCTCTCTCTCTCTGAAAATATTCTGTTAAACAGACAATATGTATTCATATTCATTTCACTTCCCCATCCTTCTCTCTCTCTCTCTTGCTTTCTCCATTTTCCCTTCAGCCGTCTGTTGTGCTCTTTCACTTCTCTCTCTCTCAATTTAATAACCATATCCTCTCTGGCGTAACGTGTGTGCGGATGGGAGCGACACAAACTTCATTTCATGCTTCCTCTCCATCCTTCTCTCAGTCGTAACCTGCCATAGGACATGTATACCAGCTAATGTCATTCTCTCCATTTTGTCCAACTCCACTCGACACGGGAGGCTGCCTCTGAGACTCCAGAGTGAAAACCAAATTGAACCACAAAACATTTGGAAAAGGGTTCTCTCTCTCTCTCTGGAGAGGAGAAGTGTCAACGAATAACCAAAAGCATGCATGGATCATTGAGCTGAACGTAATAGCGTGAAGGAAAAAGGGCTTTCTCTCTCCAAATCCTCCCTCTCCTGAAAATAACACGTAAACCCACAAAAGCACACTTGTATCTTCTCAGGGCCATTTCCTGTGTTTAGAAAGACAGCATTTTTTCTCCTCTCCCTGACTCTCCCACTCGATTTCCATAAAGAAAGCATAATTTCCCAAAATACGCTTTTATTCCCTTTTAAGAATACAAAAATTGGAGATGAGTGGATCACCGTCGCAGCGACATTGGAGAGACCGTTTATTCACCACAAATGTATATCACACGTATAGCTTATTCCGTCAAGTAATTGTGAACGAATGTGGAAATATGTGAGGCAATGCGAACGCGCATTTTTTCCCTTTTTATTTCAGCTTTTTTACAGAGTGGACTAAAACAAGTAAATGGAGAAAGGGAGCAAAAGGTCGGTGTGGAAGAAAGCAGCTTCTTTTTTCTTTTCTTTTTTAAAGCCCACAACCACATCTCTCTCTCCTCTTTTTCTGCTGTCGTTGAATAGAAAGCAGGAGAGAGAGAGAGAGCAAGCAATTTTTAGCGGAACATCCTGAGAACCAGATCCCCTCCACTGAATACTAATGGGCGGCGATGAGGCACTTTCTTCCACTTGCCATTACACATCCGCAAGATTTGTAGCGAAGAATTCATTCGAGTATCTTTCCTGACAAGACTGCTAAAAAGCGGACTCTCTCCCTCACAAACATTTTCTCTCTCAGAGAGAGAGAGAGAACAAGTAAATCCTATTTTGGAATGCTGAGGAGAAAAAAAACTGGAGCAGAATAACATTGGATTTCACAAGAGCATCGGAAAGAGAGTCGCTTTTACAATCGTACTTTCTCTCTCTGCTTGTGACGATGAGGAGGGCATACAAAAAACGGATTTTTCGTCTTCACGTCCGTCGTCCTTTTCCTCTTTTCCAATGAACTCTCCAACATAGAAAAAAGTGTAGACGTGCGTGTATCCCAACGTTGGCTTGTTCTCACTTGACTTTCTCTTTCCATCCCTCTTGACTCTGGGAAAAAGAGCATCTTTTTTCCTCTTGACTTTTCACCCAGAATTCACAATTACCAACGAAACAAAACCACGTATTCCATGTTTCTCACAAGAGACGCATACTGAGAGGAAATGACGACGACCTCTCTTTCCCCTTTCTTTCGGATTTATGGTGAAAATTGTTCCAGATTTTTAGATTATTCTACGGTTGAGAAGAAATCAAAATTTTCATAACTCCTCTCTCTCTCTCTTCTCCACCTTATTGCACAATATTGTGGATGTACATTCATATTCGTACATTTTTATCATCGATGTGCAATCCTCTTGCTGAGAGCGTGTTCTTGATCAAGTTGTCAAACGTGGTGTGCTGCCCGTCAGACAATTCCCAAATGTGCTGGAAATAAAAGATGAAAGAACAAGGCATAAAATAAAAAAATGAGATTTTCTCCTCTCGTAAAAAAGGTCACACAGACTCGAGTGGATATATCATTCATAGATGTGTGGGAGA
Organism: Alloscopus bannaensis; assembly: GCA_027743745.1. Lineage (NCBI taxonomy): Eukaryota > Metazoa > Arthropoda > Collembola > Entomobryomorpha > Entomobryidae > Alloscopus > Alloscopus bannaensis. The sequence continues at coordinate 3,018 of JAHZMW010002583.1, forward strand.
AAGCTTCACGTATTATATTCATATAGATAATGCTCCGAGTTAAGGAGTGCCTTGTCATGCATGCTCAACCCATCATCATCATCCTTCTTTTTTCTCTGTATCTCGTATCAAAGAGTAAAATAAAAACTTTCTACAAAATATACCATTTACCATTTTTACATTCCCATCCATCCTTCTCAACGGGAGAAAGGAGAAAAAGTGGGCATATGGAAGATGAAAAATGAAGAGAAAATTTTCACATGATTCCGGAAAGAGAGAAAGGTTCCGTGACATTTTCCAAATGTATTCCAAAACCTATTTTACCTATTCCCCCGCTATATCGACACACCAGGATTGAGGTTTTTCTTTTCTCATCCGGCGACTACACTTGCATAAATATATGTAATAATAAAAACGCCAATATTATCCCACAACTCGAAAATGTTTGAGCTGTCTCTCACTCTGAATCCAATCATGCTTTCTCTCTGCAACCCTAAGCAAACATAGACCCGTTCTCCATGAAAAAATAGTACGACAAACATTTTCATCGCGGAAAAAAATGGGAGACAAACAGATGAAGATAAATGTGCTCAATGTTTCTCGGTTGGAGGGGAGGAAACAGATCCAGTGTTTGCATGCATGATAACTCGACATCAAAAATGTTTTCTCCTTATTACGTTTACAACAAGTACACAGAGAAAAACACAACTTTAGCCCAAAACGCTCGTGTGTGTTTGTGTGTGCTCACCACAAATAACTGTGAGTATTTTTTTAGGCTCAGGCCGCCATCACCAATTTTCGTAGATAACGGAAATGTATGTACTTCTCGTCGTGAGTTGCTCTCAGCCTCCTCCATGTTCATTGCAATACTTCACATTATTTTTTCATGTCCTTTTTTCATCCTCAAACTCCCCGGAATCAGGATTCCACATGGGATTCGCTTTTTTCTGATGGAATGGAATTGGAATCGATTGAGGTCGCTCTCTCTCTCTGAGTTGTGCATGTGTTTGCGACTCTTTTCAAATATATTTTCTCTCTCAGCAAAGCAATTCAAGGGAAAAGTCGTGATATTCATGTTAGCACACATGCTCACATCGTGGAGGGTGATAGGAGGTGTACGAGATGGATTGATATGTGTGCGCTAAGGCTTTCTCTCGCACATCAATGAAGACAAGCATGCATGATGCATGCAAAAAACACCGGAGAAAGCAAACTCCCAACTTTTATATATTGTGTGTGGCACACACAACGGAAACCGGAGAGCGGCAGTCTGAGCAACTTTCTTCCTCGCACGCAGATATAAACTATCTCTCAGCCTGCTATCACGATAAGATCGATGGGCACGATATTATTATTCATTTTACACGAGTTGGTAAAGGAGAAAGAGGAACATCAAAAAAATGCGGATATACATGACTGCCTCCTTCGCTCTCTCATGCAACCATGTTTGGAACACACAAAAAAATATAGTAGTCACATCGTTTTTTTGTATGTATCCTCCTCCCGTTTAGAATGCCAAAGGAAATGTGAGCGGCTGCCAGCAGCGCTTTCCCTTTCTCTGGTACTTTCGCCAATTTATAGAGAGAGGAAGTAGCTCTTTTCCTCATCACGAGTGGCTTTCTCCCATTTTTATGAATGCGCCACATTTCACCTCAAATCCACACAGACAAGCTTGCAGAAGAACACATGGAATGGATAATAAGAAAGAGAAAGAAACTTGTTCTCCACTTGAGTGACTGAGTTGCTCGGGAATTCCTCACACAAATCCGTTTAGTGGGGAAAAGAATGAGCGCAGAGTGTAACGATGCCTGAGAAAAAGAGATGAAGAAAAAAAAGAGAGTGAGGAGGCTACGTATGCATATCTCGAGGAAATCCTTTAGCATGCTAGAATTTTCTTGAGAAAATAATGCGAGTCGACCAAGTAGTCAAGAGAGCTTTCAATCGATTCTCCTCCAAGACGATGGAAGAATCTTTGGAATCTCTCTGGAGAGATAAGTATGCATATCATCAACTTTGCATGAACACTATCACGACGACGATGAGGATCTCATGATCATCTTCTTCCTCTCTACTCTGGAGAAAGAAAGAAGAGAAAATTGTGTGAGACATCCACTATAAATTTATATTAAAGCTGTTGTAATATACTCTCAAGTATAAAAACAATAAGCTTTCACATATCTAACGGAAGAACAAAAAAAAATTCGCGATTCTCTCTCTTTGACTTTTCACACAAGGCCACAAAAATATTGAATATTTATAAGGAGGAGCAACAACGCTCTCTTTCCTCTTGAACCCGTCGTATAAAAAATTCTCGGGGGCTGTACACACAGAGGAATTCCTCGTATTTATGAATTTTTCCTTGGATTCACATAAAAAAGCAGAAATCCGTCAAAAGGAAACGAGGGACACACGGAGAAAGCGGCGGAGAAAACCGTCGTGTGTTACATTAGCGATTTGCATTATGCATGCACATACGTAAGAGGACTAGGACCTACTCTCACTCACTCTCACACTTGAGAAGACCTCCTGTGATGCACATCAATTTTTAATAGATCTTCCTCGCTCCCTCGTATACGCGTATGCCCACTTTCCCTCAGAAAACGTATTGAAATTCAATCAATACGAGGCGAGTGTGTGAGAAATGAGTGAAAAAGAAAGTTTCTCTCTCGTGGACAAGGATCCCATCACATTATCATGTTTTATGCATTTATTCACAATAAAACGGGGAGCACAGGAGAAAGTCAGAATTGTGGCTGCAACTCTTAACTCGGACTGACTCGGAGGGAGAAAGCAACACATCATCATATCACTTTCGATTCCCATCATTTCACTCTGTGCAGCAAAAAAATCCGTTTGTAACCCGATTTGAAACTTGAAAAACGCAAGCATGACTTGACGTTTGAGAGATGTTATTGAAGGAGAAAAGCATATAATAAATACGGCATGACAGAAGAAAAAAAGAGACGAAGAAAATCTCGTCCAATCACTTGCATTTCCTCTATACACGCACCTCAGACTCATATTATGCACATGAAGTCATATCATCTTGGAATCCTCGTATCGCTTTTTGAAAGCATCAATCCATCATCAAAAATACATTACGTGTAAAAAAAAGTAGCAAACGCTCGATACAAGGAAGGTAAAAAAACCTTTTAGCATTTCCCTCGAGAAAGATTTTTGAATGCTTTTCAAAAGACAGAATTCAGAACCATTTCTCTAGTTTATACAACAAACTCTACTTTCAAAACTGCTTTCTCGATTACACTCGAACATGACGTGATAACCTGTTTTTTACAGTGTTGCACAAAGCACTACAGTGAAAGTTGTCTACTTATTACAAAATGTGCAAATTTAAATATTAAGCAATCTCCACCAGCAAATAATCTCGGGGAGAAAGCGCTTCATGCGAAACCAAATGACACGACAGTAAACACGAGTTTATGAGTGAGAATATCAGGCCACTCCTGGTGAAAGGAGCACACTCCCGGCGCGGCGGTGGTGTAAGCCACATCCCCGCCGGCACATCAATCTCTTAATTTGATTACACCAAAGTTTTCTCACCGACGAGAAGTGCTAATCAAGGAGCCACACACGTCCTCATAATCATCGTCACATCAGTCGTGCTCCAACCTCACTAATCTAGTCGCGCTGTCGCGGCCTCATCCTCTTTGCAGAGCCGACGGGAGAAAGTGTCGACTCCTAATATGTTTATGGCCCTCTTCTGCCAGAGAAAAAGCATGCATTCCCAACTTGGAAAGCAGTTTGACATTTTGATTTGAAAATAGACAAAGTTTTGAGAGACGAAGAAAAGTTGAGGTTTTGCGACAGCCTCCGGGTGAAAATTGTAACATTCGTAACTTTGTGAGTCTCACTGCGTCAGAAACCACAGAGGGGAAAGTGGCTGCACTCTATTATCATGATTTGTATGTGTGTGCCTCTCATCTTTTCGGGATTGATTACGACTCCAATTTCTCACTTGACGGGAGTCACGACAAAAATGAGGTCAAAAAGTTTCACTCTGGGTCTCATCAAATAATCGGAAGAATGAGCAGGAGACATACAAACTTGAAATGTAGAAGAAGTCACACGCTAATTTACTTTTACTTTCACTCATTTCACTTTCGCTCCTACTCAAAAAAAGCTAAGTTGGTTGCTCCTGCTGGCAAAAACTTTGTGTGTTTCTCACGAAAAAAGGTAGCGCACTCTACACAGAAAGTTTCTGATTCAAATCTTGAGCCCTATAAATCGCCTTTACAATGTACCACGTGTGTGAGTGGAGCACACTTAACTTTATCAGTGCCACTTGGATTATTTTCCGTGATTATTCCGGCCAACTTCTCGCCAATCTAATCATCTCTCTCCTTCGTTTTTCACCCTCTTCAATTCGAGTCCCAATTTTTTTCAAGCCTTCTCCCTTCAGCTGCTCCTCACAAATTGCTTATCTCGAAGTAATTTAATTTATAGAGGAGAGAGAAAGGGATAGCTGAATAGACGTAGGTCCTGGTCCTGTAGGTAAAAAACTACAAAGTACGATCAAAAAATATATTTTTTTACTTCGATATCAACTTTGATATTTTTGTGCTAAATAATTTATTTTAATAATTAAACAATATGGGCATTACGCACTCTTTTGGATAATAGGGTTATAATATTTCTTGCATATTTGTCAAGGCAAAATAAAATTCCATGCCTTGATGCTGATTCCTGTTTCCTCTGCCCTTAAAACCACACTTCGCTAATACTCATAAACCCACAGATGCAATGTCAGCATGAAAGAAAACTCCTTTCTCCATCCAGAGAGAGCACATGTGTTTCTCGTCGACGTGTTATTACCGTATTGTGTATGTCTCTAAAGTATTAGAGAAAGAAAACACCACTTTTACAAGTCCATTCACGACCCACTCTCCTTTCTTGAGAGAAAGTCGCTCAACACAAAAGCGACACTAACTGGGCTTGAATGGATGCGAGAGTAATGCAACCATGTATTATCTTCTGTCGACAAAGTGTGTATGCCTACACTCCAAGTTTTCCACTCTTTCCAATTTCGCCTCAACTATCTTCTCCTCTCTCTCTCTCCACACTCTCACATTTACACGGAGATAGAAAAAAATATATAATAAAAGATAGGAAAGAGTGAAGAAAAAGTGGTTACAAAAGGTTAGTGGGAAAATAAAAGGGAATGAGATGACGACGAGTGAATCGGATAGAGAATAGTGTTTCGCGGGTGTAATGAAATTGCCGCAATAGCGTGTTTTCTAACTCGCTCGCTCTTTTCTCTCTCTCTCTATCCTCAAGGCACAAAGTCCGATTTTTTTTCTGAGGGAGAAAGAGAGAGAAAAGAGGCGAGGATTTAATGAACATCAAATGTCCCAAGAGATTTCCCCTTATTTTCTCTTGGCTTCATTTCCTCTCCGCTTTCTCTATCTTCTTTCTCTTCCTTTCAACGTATAAGTATCCACCCAGGATTCCATTTATAGAAAGAGAAAAAAACTAGAAAACATTTCTTCTTGACGAGACCTAGGGAGAAAAAAAGTTGTTGTCAGTGAGAGTTTTGTGTGGAATGGCTTTCTCTCTTGGCTTAATTCTTTTGGTGGAAGTAACTCCTTGTTGCCACAATCAGCTCTTTCCTCTCTCCCATCTCGATTCTCCATTCCTCGCGAGAGTAAAGTGGCGTGGATTTAGGGTCATAATCGTACATACTATTCATATGCCCTCTTACAAATCTTTCTCTCGTTTACTTTCCCCTCCACATGTGTGTACACGTATAATGATACATATAGCAAACACATTGAGCACAGTATGGCATCATCATGAGAATCATGTTTAGTGCATTTCTCATTATTCATTGGAGGAGAAACGCCCTATCACTCGATTACAGATTATAATGTCGCCTCTTATGGAATTATTACATTGAGACGGAAAAGTCAGCCAAGAGAGAGAGTACGCGCGAGTGTGTGTGCATAATATGTGTTATAGAGTTGAATTCTCTATATTATTATCTGTCCTCAATTTCTCCGCTCTTTCTCCCACTCTCAGAAAATGGAAGCACCAGTCGAGAATAATAATGCGGAATAAACACATACGAGAAGGAATACGACTTCCAACTACGCATTTATTCGGAGGAGTGAGCCACGCTTTCTCTCTGGCTCCAGAGACAGAGAATTTTTATCTACTTTCCCCGCTCCTCATTTCTTCGCCATGACTCGGAATGCAGCCTTGAGATTTATGTATTTGCTTTCTCTCTCTTCCCACAACATCGTTTCGTGAGGTTTGAAGAAAACTCTTCTTCAAAAACACACACAAATTCAACACCAAAACGAATCCTATTTTTTGTTTGTTTTCTCCAGTGGGGATGTGGTGAGTTTTCTCTCTTATTCTCGAAACACACAAAACTTCACATTTCACATAAATAAAAATTTCTACAAATATTTCTGTTCGTACTAAAATTCTCGAAAGAAGGGATTTCCATGTTTATGCATACGAATGTGCAAACAAAAAAGTTGCTGTTTTCAGTTTCCGTCTCTCCTGTTCCCATCTGTTCCACTCTGTGAACAAAGAGATGCGCATCAGGTTCCATACGAAAAGAGTGTGTGTTTGGAATTTGATATAAAATATGCATCTTTCCTTTTAGTGCATATTGACTTGGGCAAATAATACGAGTTACACGAGAGAAATATGGTTTCTTTGCAAAGTGCTTTGTAAACTGAGACGAGAGAGACGCAAAGAAATTCCATTATTTTTGTTCTTTTTTTTATCTCTCGTCCAAATACTTTTGGAAACATCACTTTTGAAATAAAATATAAAAGTTTACTCCCAAGAAACAAATATTGATGATTATTAACGCATCATTGAAATCATAGGTCATTTTTAACACGAAAAAGTTATACAAATCCTCAAATCATCAGAGCAGCCTCACCGCTGACAAAATATTTTTCAGGTGTGTTAAGCCCATATTTTTAGTTAGGTCAATGTATATTTGCAGATAAACTTTAGGTTCTGTTCATCACACAATAAGCGTGCTGGTCCAAGACGCAAAAGAGATGTAAGATTTGATCAAGGCATCCCAGCGATATGTGAAATATCTCTGTACATTCACAAGTGTGTGCTGCCTTTGTGGGAATCGTGAAAGCCTTGATCATCATGGAGAAACACTTGAACACTGTCAGCATACGAATGAGCGACCCGGATCTCCGGAGCTCCAAGCTTTCCATTTCTCTCTCAATTCTCTTCGTCTTTCATTTTGGGTTCAGCCAGGTTTTTTTTGAGCGCGCCACACACAACACGGCCACACACTGAGAGAGAGCACTTGGTCGTGACTTTTTTTTCCTCCTCTCGCGTCTCCAGACATTTGCAGAATACAAAAAGAAAATGAGCTTTCGCCTCCCCGAATTCAGGGAAATTCGGCTCATATCTTGTATACCCAGTACAGACATATGTGTGAGTGATAAAAAAAATTGTGGATGTACTCTCGAGTCGAGGGCAAAAAGTCACGACCATGATGATCATCATCATGTCCTTGCCCTGTGCTCAGGCAAATAAAAAGGATAAAAAAAGAGAGAAAGGAAGAGAATCCGATGAAACGACTGCCATTCCATGAGCCTCGCGTGTTATTTATGCTTCGCATCCTCTCCGCCTTGCAAATGCATACGTCAAGACAACATATGCACCCGGTCGATCCACATCACATCTAATACTTTCTCCTCACCACCACCACCACCGCACATCTTCTTTTCGTCGATGTTCACATATTGCTGTTGCTTTCTCTTTTTGAGTCTGCTCCCGAGTATGTGTCGACAGGAGACGTGGCCTGCTTAGTATTCCCCTCTTCAACTCCTTGAAGAGCACAATAAGGAATTCAAAATGAGAGAAAAAAGGGAAAAACCCGAATCGGAAAGTAACCAAAAAAAGTTGTACAACTCCAACTATCGAGAGAAGAGAGAAAGAAAGAAACGGAGGAGAAATAAAAAAGAGAACATTTTTTTACCAAGGAAAAATCCTATTTCCCCATTTAATCACATCGTTCTTATTCAGTTTAAGGAGTGTTCATAATATTGCCCGTCTAATAACACATAATATCTTCTTCTTCCCCGTGTCTCTAACCCTTAACTTTATCTACTCAGAAAAAGGAGAAATAGGGAGTCAGAAAAGAGTTGGAATTTATGAGCCATTTCATTCCCTGAAACTATGTAACCTCCTCCAAAACATTTCAGCCAATATACATGTATTATGTATTTCTGCTCTTAAATTTTCTCCGGTGCTGCATCAAATATTTTTAGGTTTAGCTCAACCAAACCGAACACATCATATTCTTTTTCTCCAACTTCATTCCATATTCATACTTCAAGAAAATGGGTACTTCATTTAAATCAAGCGAACAAAATTGTGTTTTTCTTTAAAGCTAGAAT
>JAHZMW010002584.1:0-21129 GCA_027743745.1 Alloscopus bannaensis
TTACTCACATTACACTCTTCCCTTTCTCTCTTGCAATAATACATAAAGGCGAGAAGTCAATAAAAACGTGAGAAACAGCGGGCTTCATCCTGAGATTTTTCACGGTACACTCTTTCTCTCCGAGTCTTTGTTGTTTTTACAAGTTTTCTTTTCCAACTTAAACTGATGGATTTAAGCGGACAGCAGACTTTTATTGTGGGTGTTATTGAGACGGACTAAAGATAGAACGGGGAAGACAACAAGAAAAGTAAGATGTTTTGGTTCAATATCCTCCCTCACACAGTTCATGAAACCTCTCTGAATATTCATTGAGTATTTTTGTTCGACTTTTGGCGTGCACTCATTTTATGATACAGTTTCAATCATCATCACCATCCTCATCTTCATCCGTTTCTTCATCATCCAGAGAGCGGTGAGTCTTCGTCATCATCACATGCATATGCAAAAGGTGATGACTTGAGTCAAGCTGGTCGACTGGCCAGCAGCAGCGTGTAAAGTACAGAGTGTGCGTTTACAACAGGCTATTAGACTAGGCCATGAGGGAGCGATCTTTGCAGAAATCTTAATTTATTGCTCAGGACGTAAATAAACATGGAGTAGCAGAAAGAAAAGAGGTGCATCCGCTCTGGCTCCTTGATGATGTTATTCATGACGATCAACTCTTCGCGAGTGGAGGCGGCTGAAGAGAAGCTGTAGAGGATCAAAAAGTGTGCATTATCCAAGGCGAGATCAGCAACTGTTGTTTTCTTCACTTAATGTGTGCAATATTCATTCATACATTACCGAGCAGAGTACTGCACACACATCTTCGCGAGGCAACGTCATTAGCTGAGCTCCCCATTTGCAAGCTCTTGTGAAGCTCATTGTCACGATTTTGGGAGCAGTGGCATCACCACCATCATCAGAGGAGAACATCTAGTGAAAAGTGGTGTGCAATTTTTAAACCTTGAGTTAAAAGCAGATTCTGTTTAAGGAAAAGCAGAACACGAAAGCTGTTAACTGGAGGACAACATGTCTCGGAGAATGCATTGAGTCGTACGGTTTTTGGCTACGGATAAACCGATATCGCTGTGCTGAGTGAGTGAAACTTGCACACAGACACCGCATTCATGTAACTCTCAAGGATTTTTGCTAAGCAAAAAAAATGAGGAAATAAAAGCGATTTGTTGTAGCCCAGCTTTCCAATTGCATCCCGAGTTAGGGAGTGTTCTTTCCAAGTAGTAATTGCAGTAAAATCCGACCTACTTGAAACAAAGACTGTGAAAGACTCAAGTCGACACACATATCCGAGGTTCCGGCAGACGACAAAAAATCGTACCGAGAGAGGAGTCAACAGGAAGGCAGAAGAAAGAAAGAGCAGGCATTGAGGAGCGAACAGAGAAAATATATCTACACAGTAATTGTTTGCATGGAAGATTTCCTCTCAAGTATGCACGAACAATTTTTTCTCTCTTGAGAAGTGAGACGTGCGAGGGGAAGTCAGAGAGCGTGATGTGGTGATGCAGTTACAAAGCTGAGGATTCACTGGAATCAACTCTGTGCACCACAACGATTAAGATTTTTTTCTGAGTGAGAAACTCTTGTGAGAACCCACCACCACGTTGTTTGTAACAAAGTACTAAATACACTTGTTGTGAGGCTTGAGTAAAGTGCACCGTCTTCTAATTCTGACTTTGACTTGAGGAGTGAAGGAAGGGAACAAGGTGTTTTCCGCACTGACTGTAAAGTGAGAAAGAGGGAGAGAATCAAACAAATACCACAACACAAGAGCAAAGCTAACTGGAGAAGACTCTGAGAGAAGTGCAGAGGGCACAAAAAAGCCTTCGAGAGCAGGGCTTTTTTCTTCTGGAACGATGAGTTGGTGGGCCGAAAGGTTTAAAGGACCCCAAAGGGTCTGTCTATTCCTCTTCATCTTCCTACTGCTCACCTTGGTCCACTCGAGCAGCTCACGTCAGGTCAGTCCCAGGCTCGTTTTTATATACAATATTTAGATTACTTTTAACTGTTTATATTTACTATTAGCTCGTCGGCTTACATACCATAAGTATGTATAAATACTATACATGCAGTTTGTGGTCGTTTCGTTGGAAGAATTTAGTGTACGCACATTGGCTTCACTCCACACATTTGTCTGCATATTTGTCTACCGAGAAAAAAGATGATCTATGTAGGGGAGCGTAAATAAAACGGTGTGGTTATGTAATGTAATGATAATAACTTGAGTTGTACCTAAAATATCTTTCTTGATCTCACACATGTACAAGTTATTAATACTGCCCACATCGTGTAAACAAGTCCACGGAGAAAAAATGTATGCAACCGGCCTGAGTCAGGTTAAATACACCTTTTGCTGTAAAAACTAAAAGGCGAGAAAAGGACCGGCTAGTATTATTAGCGAGCTCTGACAAATTCGTCAGAACAGGCAGGATCATTTTTAAAGCGTAGGCGCATTACAAGCACCTTTCTTATTAGTAGCAATAATAATAATCGAAACAATGACTACTACTCATTCTACTTTGTGGGTTAGCAAGTTCCTCGTTTCGCTAAGGGTGCATCAATGTACAAGAGGGAGATGAGGGAGAGTAAAAATATGATGCTAATATTCTGGAAATGATTAAACATTTTACTTGTTTTACGACTGGTTTCGTATGAAAAATCATTTTGAAAAACTGGATATTATAATGGGTAAATTATTTACTGATGCGCTCTCTCATTTACCTTTTCAACTGAACTTACTGGAACTCAAGTTTACACGTTGCAATTACTACTAACTTCACGATTCCGCCTGCGAGAGAGAAATAATAAAATGAGGGAAGAGGGCTTGAGTTGTTTCTGAATCGTAGATAAAGTTGGACATAAAGTTTTTGGGACTTCCAACCGAGCAAGAGATCGTAACCCTTTCCCTTTGTCTGGGCAGAGAAACAAAAGAGAGAAATTGTGATGCCCACTATCTTAAACTCCAGAGAACTCTCCCTGTCATGGCATGGTTGTCGATAAGCAAAAAAGGCAGTAATCAGCCCGTCACCTCTCCTCGTTTTTTTCCTTCTAAAATAGCAATGACCATCACAAATCTCGAATATCACTATGCATAATATATTTAATCCCGTCTTCGCTTGCCGTTTGAGCTCTCACTTGAGTTATGCAACGCGAGATTTTGGTTTTTTCTTGTCGAAATGCAAAGTAGGCTTTTCTCATTCCAACTACGTCATCCCGACTTTGAGCATTGACTCTGTTTCTTCCTCCAGCAGCCGTCAATTCAAGTCAAGTGTGTCTCGAAAAAAACTCAGGTGTTTTGCATAGTCATTCATGGAGTTCATATAAAAGCAGAATGCACACAACCCTTCCACCACCTCGCACTTAGCACACACTCCTCCTCACAATAGGAGAAAAGAAATTGTTGTTATTATGCAGTTTGTACTCATTAGAATTTGTCTACTGTTAGCTGAGCTACACACAGCCCAATATAATCATAAACATTTTGGATTATTGTGAACCCGTCAAGAGCAATTCAGAGGCTCACCCTTTGAGACGAGGGAGCTTACCAAGGGTGAAAATTTAAGAAGCAAAGATGAGTTTTTCCTAATAAACATTACTCTTGAACTGCACTACTGCCATTGCACTCAGCACAACTTTGAGAGCCACATACATTACATTATGCAGATGTGTAATGTGTCGGTGGTGGTATTTTATGATGATGATTTTTCCTTTATTATTATGCAACATTGACCGTCTGTCTGGGGTCTGCGTTCGCTGCTCCTTGTCACACAAACGTCCTGCTCATGCAATAACAATGACCAGAAAAAGTCATATTAATTATGGAAATGAAAAAGTGCATCATTTCAAAGTGATCATAATGAAAAGACGGAGGAGACGGTAATAATATGCGTGAACAGCCACACATGTGTCACTGCGACTGCAAAGATTGACTCGATGTGAAAGATGAAAAAAGGGTTGAAATGAGTGGTGGTGGTGACTAGTCAAAGTTTGTGGGCTTCGTGTATCGCAATAAGATTATATCCCATCCTTTTTCCACTGCCTATATACGGATAGCACCAAAGAAAAAAATGGACAGAGAACGTCTTCGCTTACGAAAATATTGTGCGACTGATGTGTTTAATAGCGCATATAAAACAGTGACGATTGTGTGTCAGTCTCCGACTATGGTCAATCATAGACCAATCCGTAATCCTTTTGGGCCTTTATTCTCTTTGGGTCTTTTTGAACCTTTTTGTGCCTTAACCCTAAACTTCTCTTACATTGAATATATTCATCATCATGTTACAATACATTTGCAATCTTCAGCCGAGCACTGGACGGGTGCTTGACTTTAGAAGCTGCTGCTTCAGCTATTTCTTGTTGTAAGTTTTTCTTCTTCAAACCGAACCTAATAACCTAACCTAACCATCATGATCAAAAGGCAATAACAGTGATCTAAATAAAGTTTAGAGTCCAACTGAAGTCTGGGTTAATGGCCATAGATGCTTGAAAGTTAGCATAAACTTGACCGTCGTGCCTAACCATTTAGGCCACTGCTAAAAACGAGTGTATGCTAAACATGAGGTAAAAATGCCAATGAGACATTTTTAAATCTAACAAGTATGAAATNCTTGAAAGTTAGCATAAGCTTGACCGTCGTGCCTAACCATTTAGGCCACTGCTAAAAACGAGTGTATGCTAAACACGAGGTAAAAATGCCAATATCAGACATTTTTAAATCTAACAAGTATGAAATTCTGACAACTAACGAGTTGGATTCTTGTTCATTACTAATATGAACAAATGTCTGAAGTAGTAAAAGCAATGAAGAATGATTTTTAAAAAAACGATTGGTCGGCCGATGACCAAGTAAATGGTTAAGGGTCGGTGGATGGCTCAAAAAGGATTAAAGGTCGGTGGATGGCGCAAAAAAGGATTAAGGGTCGGTGGATGACCCAAAAAAGAATTAAAAAGGCTTAAAAGCTTATATGTCAGGATCTGGCTCAGTCGGATTTTGACCGCCTTCCGTTCCGGCTGCTACAGAGACTTTGCTCTTCGCTCAGCCAGGTGTTCGTAAATCCCTTTAAAAAATTCCATAATATTATTCCACAACCAGCAGGATTCTCTCTACTAGACCAACACCTTTGATGCCACCATCATCTCCACACAGCATAATATTTTGTAGTCGTCGTCTGCAGTTTTCTTGTCTTTTCACAAAAGGTGGCAGATCTAATTATTAACGTGTCAGAAGAAACTTACTACTCCATTCAAAAACTGATTCACCAACATGTCGAACACAAATGGAGTGGGAGTGGATAGACAGGCAAGGTTTTAAAAACGCTCTCTCTCTCCAAAAAGCCCAAGAGAACAAAGACTGACGACCTCTGATCATCAAATTTCTCGTAAAGACCACTACACATATTTGAAAGTCTTGGGATGAAGATTCATACTCCCTTTATGTAATAGATTTGTGGAAAACCTGGAGGAAACAAGATGAAGCTAAAAGTTGTGAGACAAAGCACGATTTCACGTGCGAAAACTCAGCTTGGTTCACTTTCCCTTGCCTCATTGAAGAAAACACATTATGTCCTCCTGTGTGTCTCTCTCGGCCGGATGTGTACGGAGGTTTGGTGAGATAGATGGATGAAGATGGAGAAGATGTGTCAGTTTGAAAGAGAGTATTCTGCTTGAGGATGATGATAGATGAACGCCTGTTCCTTCCATTAATAAACATCAATTTGTCTAACTCCTATTTTTCCACTCTTCCATCTCCTCGAGACTGCTGTACCTTGCAAACCAGTTTCAGTGTCGTGCTCACTCACAAAGAGCAAAAGGTAGGGGGAGATGAGAAATTTGGGTTTTCTTTAAAAAAAACCTTTTTCCCTTGCTTCGTATGTGTATTGTCTTGACCTACCTTGCTCTACACATCATTTCTCCTGGGAGAAAGTTCCTCCAATTCAAGAAATGGAAAGGAGAGGAAAATGCGAGCGAAACGGAGTATAAAAACCAGGAAGAAAAATAGAAACGATCGCGTTTCTCATCAAACTTCTTTATACAATGGCCCTGATAATTTTTACGACGAAGTAAATGTGTGTGCTCAACTCCAAAAAAGTGGTGTCGTACATGTGTCACTTATACTTGATGTTGTGGATTACTCAAAACACAAAACGGTTTTAAGGTGGATCTATAATATTTTAATTCTTCAATTAAATCGACGAGGCTAAACAAACTGGTATGGATGGCTGGCTGCGTGAAATGTGTAAAATAATTGTATGACGTACCGTGAGACCAGCAGGAAGAAAGCGATCGACACATGCGAGGGGAATGATGAAGCAGTCGCGGGACAGTCCTGCGACCACCTCCAACATGCCTGGTTTTCCTGGATCCTCACCGTAGAACGAGGTGGAGGGTTGGTGAGGGCCGGGGATTCCCAGTCCGCTGCTAACAATTCCTCCGACTGCAAGGCCGCTGCCAGTCGCCGTCCACACGGGATTCCCGGTACCTCCTCCGAAGCTCACCTAAAAACAAGTCATTTCAAAGAGAGAAAAGTAAATTTAAGTGCAAAAATTAAAGAAAACTACTTCCTGCTGAAGACATAATGGCTCCCTTGACGCGAGCGAGTAGACGGATGAAATAATGGCATTTGAGCTACAAAAAACGACAAGACAACTCTCTCCATTTTAACTCCAATTTCATCCATGTTTTACTGACAATACCGCGTAGAGTGAGAAGAATCGAGCATCTCAAGCTACACACTTTTTTGTCAAATGATGATTCTATCATAGAATTCCTACGCGTTGCTGTTTATTTGGTTGAGCCTCACGATGCTATTCCCTGGAGCGATTTCCCAAACGAATTGTAAATTGAGAGACTAGAGCATGATGATGATGAGTCAACCGCGGGATGGAAAATTCCAAAAGAAAGGCGAACAAAGGGAGAGACAAAAACGGAGTAAAACTGGACTCTAGACGCTGCAAATTATCATTTTTATACGCGTGTAATGCTTGTCTTTCAATGAAAAAACCGCCCACACCAACATTTGCATGCAGGTGGATATGTTTGCAAACACTGCGTGGTTAGAGTCTGATTTCTTCGTCGGCAAACGGAAAGCGAAAGAAATGTGTCTGACTTTTCCCACTCTCGCACTGTCGCGATGGTGACGTTTGAAGAATGCAAATCAAAATCTAAACTTAGCATATCTCACAACAGAAAGACCTTAATGAAAGCTAAAAATAGAAGTAAAAAATATTCAGTATTAGCAAGCGCAGTTACGCTGAATCATGCTCATGAAATGACACGAGGTATCATTGGTTTTGCTATTGGGAGGAAACACAATTCGTTCTCTGAATACATTTTTCATCTTTCCAGAATATAGCCCGATTCCTTTGCGTCTCAAGGTCACCACAAAATGCCACTACACACAATATAAAAAAGTCGAGACGAGTATAAAATTTAGCAGAAAAAATGGAAAAAACTCGTGCTCAAAGTTTTGTGCCGCAATCCAATAACGCCTTAAACATTCAAGAACCAATGCATCAGTAGTGACCACTCTCAATGGCCATGAATATTATTGTCTCCTCGTCATTACAATGATTGGGCACGACCTTTCTAACCAACTTTGTGTTGTATTCCCTAGAACATAGAGAACGAATCAATACGATTGCGTATGGGAACTTTAGTCAAGTCAGGAGTGCATGGCGTAATGGGGCACTCTGATAAATTTCAGCTCCAAAAAGTCGATGCCACAGAAAACTAGGAATGGATGCCTTTAAAACTCCTACTATTTATTCTGTACGTTGTATTAGCATTTGCCTGTAGATATGCACAGAGATCAAATTTTGCTTTTAATTTGTATAGGTTGATGACGTAGAAGAAACTCATTAGAAAAGAATGATGTCATAAGTGAATTTCACTTTGAGCGCTTTTGAATACTCATATTATGAATATGATACCGAATACTGAGAAAACACTCATGCCAACTAAAAAACACTTCAATCTAGAATGGCGAATGACAATAAAAGTATTGTGTAGAAAGTGCATGAAGTTTTGTGAATCTACTTTTAATTTTATTTCAAGCACAGTCAAACAGCAAGTCAACATGGGTTTGGCTGTGTGCCTGGACCCCCTTCTTCATTATCCTCCGACAAAACAAATTTTGACATTCGAAGCTTGGCAGAGTTGGTCATTAGCTAAAAAAATGAGGTCAACTCTTTCTTTGAGGTCACCAAAGGATGACAAGGTCAATCAAATTACACTACACAGCCCTTTCCTAAAATATTTTGCTCTCTTGCCTGGTGTTCTTCAGGATTATTAAAGGTATAGATTATGGGATGCGCCGTAGCATTTACCAAGCATTACCTCAAATAGGAATGCATATAACTCAGCAAAACGAGTTTCGTTGATTCCACTACGTAATTTAGTGAGTATTCCTGTCCTCTATTACGCATTCATCAAGCATTCCGTATCCATATGACATCAATCTTTTTTTTCAGTTCGGAAGGACGATAAAAATACCCATATGCTCGCGAACAAGTGAACGAGTGTCTGGGACACATTATGCACACATTTTGATATAAGCCACTTTTGTGTTCCACAGAACCGAGAATGGCAACCAACTGGCGAACCCCCAAAATTAACTAAAAATCTTGAAGAGTTGTCCATCATGCTGGTGTATATCAAATGCGTATGAGAACGGAGACTATCCGTGTACGTCCCCACATTAATGATGGTTGCTGTCTATTTTTTTTAGTGCAGCGAGCACAAATGTTTCAAGGAAGTTCGCATAAATAACTTGTGAGCGCGTCCTCGCTCTTTTCTCCCTGCCATCCGCAATTACGAAGGTGCGCCACACACACACTCTCTCTCCCACACTGCTTCACGTACTTGATACGATATGTTCTGAATAAAATATCAAGTTCGAGTAGCAATAAAGAGGAACATGCATTCCTCCCAATTTTTCATACATTTACCCCTCGTTTATTGCTGTTGCAGCCGGGCGGGCAATAACTAACGACGTTTCTTGGGAAAAAAATGTATTCAAGGCCTTTCTCTCGCTTTCGCTTGCTTATTGAAATGTTAATCATGACCAGTATTTAATTTTATTGCTACATCGTCCTATACATTTTCCAGTTCCCGGAATGGTCATAAGTTTCACTAAAAGTAATAATCGTATTTCCAAGGAAGAAGGACGGTGGCACGACGTAAAAATGAAATCCGTTTACGAAGGGAATCGCTCCAATTCAGCGTCTTCCTGCCTGGAATAAATAATGCTCGGTGCTCCTGCCTATCTGTGTGAGGGGATGTCTGTATAAATACTACAAGTGTACGAGTCGAAGCGAGATATACGAGCGTTTTTTTCTTCTTACTTCGGGCAAAAATGAACATTTAGCAGAGGAACATAGGCTGTACCTTGGCGGATTTTGATGGGGCTGGAGCGTTGCTGATTAAAAAATATCCGGTTAAATGATCACGTGCCAAATGCAATCAACGACAGAGTGCCGTCGTCAAGTTCGACTGAAGCCAAGATGGATGATCGTACAAAAGCTGCCAATTCTCACATAAAACGAATACAAAGAGATAATGAGGAGGACTCAACTCGGAACGGGCATATCGCCATGCAAATCAATGATGCCTTGGTCGCTCTGTACTTCACTATTTTCACGAGAGCACATTTATCACGTTGTGCACACACACCACCACCACCAGAGAGATAGACAAAAGGAAAAAGAGTTCTCGTTCGAAAGCAGCTCTTTCACAGAATGATGTGATGATAGCACACTGTCAAATCACGTAACATGCAATCAGCATAATACAACGATATATCTTCACGACGGATTTTCACCACACACTGAGCAATTTTCACCCTCACCATTCCACCGGCTTTGGGCAGCCTTTTCTATTCAAATATTATACAAGCCTTGTAAAGCTAAATGTGAAAGCGGGGAAGAATCGTGTATCTTTGACTGAAGACCATGCCTTCGGAGGTCAACTTTTCCAGATAAATCAAACTGACTCGGTTTGATGCTGCCTGTAGGACCACCTCTTTTGACTATATGAACCCTGCTGTGGGTACGAGGAGAGTGCTCCCGCTCGACAAAAAAAAACAATCATTAATGTTTGCAAATACAAGTCGTGTGCATGGAAAGCAACCTGTTCTCTTGGAAAGCGTACTGTGAGGATTGAGCAGTGAAGTTGAATGAGACGTCGCAGATTCTATTTCAGGCAAATGTGTGTTGAGTAGTTTGAATAAAACGATGTCGTTGCAACCGTCTCTACTCAATAACAAAAAATACCAAGTAATTTCTTGAAAATCGGGGGCGGGAAGCGAAAACTTGTACAATTAAATAAATCAGAGGTATTGCATTTTCACTTCTCTCACTCGAGCTCTCTCAATGTAGCTTTCTGCTTTATGAACATGCCACTCAAAACAAGTGTACAATTCTTTCTGAGAAATTATTCTTCGAGTTTGTCGACTACAAATTCTCTTCCAACTTTTGGAGTAGGAGTCCAGTAATAACTAGCCGCTAACCAGTTTAACGTGAGAGGTAGCAAATTCTCTGACACGTGAACGCCCCTTGGATCTTTACAAGCGTGAGTTTTCTCGCTCATGAGAATGCCTCCGCCTTAACAGGTAAGGAGCTCAATTAAAAGTTTGATAAACACAAATGACCATCGCCTCAAATATCTTAGTCTGAAGAGAGACGTTGGTATGCATAATTCAGCACGTTTCGCAGCCTATTCTGCATTTGTGGTGGCTTTCACCGAGGTAAAGGTAACTCAATTTACATCAGCGTTTTCAGGAGGAAGCACTACGCATACGAAGAAGCAAGCGCTTGAAAGGAATGAGGTAGAAAACTTTGAAACAAATTATCGCGCTTACTGATGACTACGAAAGGAGTATGGGAGCGCCCCGCTGAAACGATTTGTTGTCTTCACACAGTGTCAAACCCAACTTTGACTGTTTCCTCAAGGAAATCTTTTTCGAAGTGTACCCAAGCCGAGGACACCCACACAGTAACTCAACACTTACGCTTTGAGGTGCTGCACCGCGGGTGACGAGGTTGAAACGGTTGGGTACACTTGGGTTGGGAGGAAATTGCTGGAAAACAGCGTGCCTCAAAAGGTTGCCCCGCGTTTCCACAATAAATGCCTACACGCGGTCGACTGTGTGTGTGTGCACCTTTCTCGCAAGACAATTACGCGAGCACGTGTACAGCGACACAAGTTCGGCTTCGGACTGACAAAAGCGATGACTGGGAAGCACAACTTTTTTATATTATTCTTCTCTGTCGCTCTCTCACTCTTGATTCCATGAAGAAGACTCATTCAATTTCAAGGAACAAACAGAGAGACCAGGAGAACGACGATAATATGAGGCTTTTTGATACGAGAGGAAAATGCTGGTTTACTTTCCAAAATATAATAATAGCATATCGGCCGTTTACACAAGCGAAAGCACAAAGAATGGATGCTATAAAGAAGAAGAGAGGAGAAAGAAAACTTTTGTGCGCCAGCCACACACATATAATGCATGTATACGATGATATGCCCTCACACTACGACTGCAATTTGCGTACCTTGCAAGTTACTTTTTATTACACTTTTTCCCTCTTCTCTCTGTCTCACCACACTCTCTCTCACTCACTCCACTGAAAACCTTCCAAGTTCCAACTTTTTTTTGCTTGTTTTTCACGGAAAGAAAAAAAAATCCTTTGCTTAGGTACATTTCAACGGAGTGCAGGATTGGATAGGCATACGATTTTTATATATCCGCATCAACGTGTGTAAACATGTAAAATATCGAATATCCATCGGGCCACAAAAAGATTGAGAGGAGAAAGGGAAGAGGAAAGCTCGTAATATAAATATATACCATTATAGATGTTATTGGTTGTTGTGACGATATCAAAACTATGGTTGTCGATCCCTTCATGAAGGAGTGTATATTGTGTGTAATAATGGCAGAGAGTGGAGCGATTAGCATTAGGCAAATACCGTGACATGGTGTTGTGTCGTCAGTGTGTACAATACCCCATCGCTTTTCAGTTGTTCTCTCACACACGACAGTCATAATGCTTGGCTTCTCGTTCTGGTGAACGACGACTACCAATTTGATGTCGTTACCTTTGATTAAAATACTGTGCTCGTTTCACTTATTTCCTCCGACGGAGGAGTGAAAGGTGTACAGAGACCATGCCACTCCGTATGCACTCCACAATTTGAGCATGAATAAAAAAGGTTACGGGGAATTTAGAGCGACTCCTTTGCACAGCTCCACTGTATGCATCTCTCCAAACTTTTTTTGGCACAGGCGACAAGCACCTCTAGCATAACTTGGTTTTCGTATAAATCTGCAGTAGTCGTCGTCACGGCGCACGACAATCAACATAACCATCATCAGCTTGATAGAAACGGTTTTGTCACATGTGTAATGTAATTAGACGACGAACACTGGGTGATATGATGGTGACACACTAAAAGACGAAGAGGTCTTGTTTACAAGCCTTGTTTTATGAGGGGATAATATCAAACAGCCTTGTTCAAGTAATCTGGTGACGGGAAATGATATCATGGGTTTCGTGTAGTGTATGACAAATCCTGCAACTGGGAAAGGCGTTTGGATTTTAGTTCAACTTTCGGTATGTTTTGCAGACTTCTCGTCGGAGCATCAACCACACCAGTATCCGTTCCACCGAGTTTCCTCAGGCTCATCCAATATCTGCCCGTAGTGTTAAGGAATATTATTAGAAAACAAATTATGCGGATGGCCTATTGTTTGTATCAATGTGTTCTCTTTGTGGAGTATGCAGCTGGCGCAAGCTAATTTTTTAACAACTCTCCTCTGAATGTGAGTAGCTACAATAAAAGAGTGCTGATTTTATTATGGACATGACATCATATTGATGTCATGTGAGAGGTCTTGAACGCATCCATTTCATCGTGATCAGTTGAATCTCGCGTGCATTCGGGGACTGACAGAGGATTCAGCACAACCACTCTCATCAGTTAGATTCAGGTAGGCTGTCTGTGCAGTCGCATCTTGCGAGCAGCATGACACATACGACACCAACTGAGAAGGCCAGATGCAGTGCAACTTTTTCCCACCCGGGAACGCTCTGTAATGTAGACAATAATGATCATCGAAATGATTCTGAGGTCCATGTAACAACGGTGCTGAGCTCAATGCTTGTGTAGCGGCTTGCATGGTTGCCTGCTTCCGAAGGGATGGGGTCCACAACAAAATTTGTACTTAATTAGAGAAACTTATTCACGAGTCGAGCTCTCTCATGGAAGGACACTCGAACAACAATCAGACTACGAGAGTTAGCTTTTCGCGACCAAGAAAACCACACGGACGACGAGATGCAGGACAATGCATTACGAGTTCTCCGACGACGACCGTGACTGTAGTTGTGAATGAAGAGAACCTGTGGTGATTTCAAGCAAACTTTTGGTGTCTGACTGGTTTCCTCTCATTAATTCTCCCATTTGACGTTAGCACTGATTTGATTTCGGTTAAAGCCTTGTTCCAGCAACTTGAATAATGTTGTCTCGTTATGTGTACTCCCTTTGTTAATGCGAAGTGCACAAAGTAATTTTTGATTACGAGGAAATTCTCGTGTTCCTACTCTGAGGAGGTTGTTACAAGGAGATTAAATGCAGTAAAATGTAATGAGAAAACACTTCCCGTGTCACCTTGTTACGTTAGACAAACACAAACACGAGATCATGTTCACAGCGAAGATGAGTCTCTTTTCTCTCTCACTTTGTACATGTGTTGGAAAGGCGCACACAATTATCACCTCTCCAAACTGGGAAGGATGAAGACTCGAAAATGGAATCAGGAAGTAGAGAGGCCTTCAAACAACGCACAGTTTCAAGTAGCGCTCTCTTGGTGGATGCTGAGAAGAGGGGAAAACTCAATGGGTGGATCAGATGAAGAGAAGGAAGAGAAAGTTGGGAAAATATGGCTGATGTGAGATGATTCAATTACAAGTTTGATAACAAAATCATCGGTGACTCTCAGCGTAACAAGCACCCCCATCAAAGGGAGAGAGAGACTTGCAAGGGGAAACTTGTGAACAATGGAATATCAAGTGTGTGTCGAATGAAAACGACAACGGATGTATATATGCTTTCCTATTCTCTCGGTCATGTTTCTCCATACGCTCCGCTTTAAATTGGATGACACACACGAAGACGCACGGAATCCCATGTTACCTTCTCTCCTTCCACATGTGCACACTCACGAAAAGAGGAATTCATCGTCATTCCATTTTATTCTCAGTTAAGACCATTCCGTTCCTCTCATTTCTCCGGATTACGATTAATAGCATTGCTCAAGTGGCACTGGAACCTGCTTTCTCTCTCCAAAGGGGATGGAGGAATTGAAGGAATGAGAACAACGTGAAATGTAACGCGACTGTCTCTCTCCGTGTCTCGCTACAAGGTATTTTTCCTCTGTTTGATCGTTATTAATTCCATTTGTCTCCTTCCAGCAACAGAATTCCGTGGGTGTCGAGTGTTCCTCTCTTTGCACTGTGTAACGAGCAGTTCTCCGCGTTGGACTTTGACAAAGTGCTCCTTTGAGCTCGTAACAAAAACTACATCAAATTCTCCGCGGAGGAAGACTCCCCGAAATCCGAGGGTCAGAGGAACACCGGATGACATCGTCGGTCTTTCAGGTCAGGCAGGCGGTGAGTTACACCAATATCTTACACTTGTCAACAGTAATTAGCCTGTCTTTTGATTATGACTGTGTAAAGACAAGAGAGTCTTGCTCTGCATTACTCAAACAAGGGTGAAGGTCGATTTGCACATTTTGATGAAATGAACACATATTAATACGGTGGTCCCCATGTGCCCGACACGTGGAGTCGGGGAGGTTGCATTAGAGTGAAACAAGGGCAACGTTGACATCGGTTCTCCTCCTCGTTGACTCGCTTCTAATAACTCATATCAGGGTGACACCTTGAAATATTGAAGTGTTGTCGTAGAAGCGGCTAGGAGCACCTTTCTTGCCTTCCCTGTGTTTTCGTATAATAATACAGTAGTATGTTTAGCTCACACCTCGATGCTTGAGGCAGGAGGATTAAAAAATGTCCGCCGTTTGAAATCTGATTAATGAGCCTGACTATTTCGATCTTGAGGAGGGAGGGAGACGGGAAACGACAAGCACGAATGGATTCCCTGACAACCGAGAATGAGTGAGAAATGCGTTGGCAAAAAAGGTAATGTACGCCGCCTGTCTTGTCGTGGAGGAGAACGTTTTTGACAACTGTTCCTCCTGCCATGAATTATGAACACGAATTTTGTCCTGAGGAGTCAGTCGTCATCAAAAGTTATATTGCCCATGGGTATAACAGAGAAATAATATATGGTGTGGATAGCGATCTGGTCCAGCTCTAATTCCTCAGATCCCTCTTGTCATTGAACACACGGCGTGAGTCAGGAAATGCCCTCAAAGCACCGAAAATATGAAGAAAAGAACGTTTGGAATTAAATGAAACTCTGACTGTTGATGGAGGAAGAGTAATAACTCGTAATTGTGAAAACATATCGACGTCAATTTATGAGAAGCATTGGCACACGTGTGTACCTTTGCGTGCACCATCTATCCACTGCTTCCCATAGTTTGGGGTTAAACTGAGAGTAGGCTTTATGCATGTCTTTACTGCGTTTTATCATTCTTTTGGACGGAGCCCAAAAACATTCCTCACGAGAAATGAGCCTGGGAGATTGTCAGTGAGCAATAAAATCGGGCCATTACTATCATCACAGGGTGTGCAACCATACAAGCGGACGCTTTTGATTGGAACGGTTGCGCAAAAAGAATTCCATGAGGAGGTCTCATTTAAAAATTGACAAAAGACTTCACAAATGTTTTGAGACATGACATTCTCAAAGAGCAAGGACACTTACACTTTGTCATTAGACGACGATGATGACAATGACATTTGCTCACCTGTTTGTGGGATTGCCTGTAGAAATCATCGTCAGGAAGACCGACCGGACGACTCCCCTTCCGTCGCGTATCATCTCTGGCCGGTCGAATGGGCTGCGCTTGGCCGAAAGGGTGACTGGAATGTGAGGAGAAGGATGTGGTGGTCTGGCCCCCGAAGTAGTGAGACGCTGACTGTGACACGCTGGAGTGGCCGCCGCCTCCCTCAGGATCTCGCTTCCCAGCGAATATGAGGTGAGTCCTGTAGCCCCCGCGGTGGTCTCCATCGTCCTTATCTGTTCCCACACCACCATTCTCTTTATTCTTAAATTTAGTGAACATCACATTCATCTTGGCAAACTTTGAGGACAGCGCGCTCGCGCTGTCACCGTACACTCACAACCTACGACTTCAATCTTCACAACACCAACGCGATATTTTGTAGCCCTACTCACGTTTGAACTTGATGAAATCTTGTTTTGCAGTCAACTGAGAAGTTTGTCAAAATTCAATTTCAGATCTCCCCACCACCAACAACGATGGCGTTGTCGAGGTCATATCATGTGGCATTTGCCACAAGACACATGCGATGACGCCGGTATCAAAGTTGTCCTTGAGCTACAACTTATTTTCAAGTTTAGTAACAAGCATCTCCAAACATTCTGAGCTTCATTCCATCATGAGAACACCTGCGTTCCTTTCATTGACGCCCTTCTCATTTGCTAGCCCTTCCCTTGTCCGCCGCAACAGCAAATTATGCAAATGGCGCAGAGAGTAAAATTGCGGAATACGTATGAGCATGTCCCTTTGTAATAACTCCGTGTAATACTGATAAGAACCTTGCCAATTGTTAGCCAAAAATGTTGGAATCTCTCTTCGCGAAACTTTCATGCAAACATGTTTATCACTCCACCGTTCCAAGACGAAACATAAACACAACACGATGCGTACGAAACTTAACAAGTTTGGAAGACGCAATGACAATGACAAAAGCGAGTTTTTCTGGAGTTCAAGCAACTTCCCTTATCTCTTTTTTCTTTCTCTCTCGTGAGGGAAAACAAGACCTCTTCTAAAATTCCGACGTACAAAAACTTATGCACAAAAAAAACACAAAACAAGCGTGCACATAAACTTACACACGCTTACACAACGGACTCGCTCAACGATAAAAATGAGATGACGTCAATGCGAAGAGAGAAAAAGTAATTTAAGTGGCGAAAAAAAATGCGAGAACAACTTCTCTCTCTCTTTGAATAACGTCGACACAAGCGTTGGAAGTGCGTATACGTTTTTAGATTACATCAGTCTCCTCAAGTCGGAGTGTGTAGATTGGATCATGTCTTTTAGCCTGCGTCCCTGTCTGTGGGAGATACATAAACTCCATCCGGCAAAAACGGAGGAAGGAGAGATGATGCTGATGGGCTCTTTTAAATTAGTAGTTTGCTCCCTTTTCGATTTTCGCGTGGTGTCTGGCCACAAGGTCACCCTCCGTCTGTCCCGTCGTCATCGTAAAAAGTTCATCCACAAAGTACTTTAATTTTTGTGTAAAAGGGGTTTTAAATTCGGAACAGCATCGCTCCCTCCTCGACTCTATGTCCGTGGTTCAGAGTTGTGAGGAAATCTTGTGCTCTTTGTTGCCTTGTCCAGCTATATAGCATTTTTCATGCCTCCGAGTCGGCCCCAAAGCCCGAGGGTCAGGCTAAGCTATGAATACTTTTACATCCGTTTTTATCTCTTCTTACATCTTTTCTTGAAGGTACATACAGTTTTCAGAGATATTAAAACATCGTCATCCTCAGACGACGGCAGGGTCACCACCAACTCACATAGATTTTCTCACGTCCACCACGGTACGAGATGATGTGATCTCATTCCCGTCTCTACCGATGCACACACACACGCTAGAAGGATGCAATTGCATTCCTAATTAGTATTAAAACCCTCATTTCTCCTGCCGCTGTCATCTTGATTTTGAAGCTGCAATCACTCGTCGGAGAAAACGAGCTCCTTTCCGCCTAGTGAAATTGTACAAGTTTGGCTCGAGCGGGAGAGGAGAGTTTGGGATGGTTTTTATGACGACGATGTCAAAGCTCGAGATCAAAACAAAACGGTGCAGTCACACAATAATGCGAGTAACAACACGGCAGCCGGGCCAAATCACACACAAAGATGAGGAAACGCACACTGGCTAATAGAAACCAGATTTTCATACACACACCGCGACGACGAGGAGAGAGCTTGCCGAACACGCGGTGACTGCCGACTTTCTTGGCTCAGTGGAAAGTGTTGTGAAGAACGTGGCTCACAGTCAACTACCGTGATTGCAACTGTGCGAGGAAATGAAGGCATTAATGAAGTTTTAAGTACTCGCTCGTACCATTCCTGTGCTCTCGGTAATTAGCTGCAATTAGTAGGAAATATTTTTAAAACAAGTTCCATCCTTGAGAAGAAAAATGCTTCAAAACTTCGAACACCGACAAGGCTCCTGCAACACACGACGCTCAAAGCAGGAAACCAATATGCAGTGATGACCGAGTTGCAAAAAAGCTGTGCAAACCTCTCGCGGAGTAGATGTGCGCCAGGGAGTGAGACCCGCTCTGAAAATGTTAGCACGCTGCGAGCAGCTCAAGTGCGAAAACACATTTCAGTCAGAGTGGAGAGAGAGAGACAACGAATGCGGAGAGGACACACGGAGGAAATGCAGTCAGAGAGAAAAACAAAAAATATAAATGTTCACGAGTTTCTCGCGACATAACGACACTCCTTCTTCAGATGATGGTAATCCAACGTACCTCCTATGACATGCGGTACGAGTAAGTGCTCAAGCACACACAAGATAAGTGAGAGATCGGAATGATGAAGCCAAAGTCAGGGAGGCAAAGAGAGAGATGAAGTGTTTCTTATCTTCGTCTCTCCTTTTTTTCTGAGCAAACACTTTCAATTCCGCTCTCAAATGGATTCTTTAGAATTCTGCATGAGCGCACAACGAAGAGGAAGCTGCAAGATCTTTGCAACATATTTGAGTCACATAGGATTACACTTTGTGTATGTCGATGAAAAAAAAACTCCGAATCGTTTCGCAAATGGAAAAGAGTGAGGTGTATCTTATCTCACACCAGCCCAACAGCTTTCAAAGAACACATTAGCCACCAACGTTGTCACCATTGTGAAAATCTCGATGCAGTTTGGTATTTTTTTTCTCCTTCAGAAGCCTGTTAAAACAGGAAGAGGGAAGTGAGAGACGAGAAAATATGAAGAGTATTTAAAGCGTGACGGTAATTAGCCAACTCACAACTGTTTCTCTTGTCAAGATGATGACGATGATAACTTTTTTCAAGAGAGAAAAGAGATGAAAAGAATTATCTTGACTAACACAATTGAGATCCCAATTTGCACGTTGTGTGCTCACTCCGTTAAAATACTTTGGCAGCATTTGTTCAACCTATTGAAGCTTCATTTTTGGGTTAGATATTTGCAATTGTTTATTATGAACAAACGAGTGAACATGTAATGGATGGCCAGGATGTAAAAGATAATGGCGCTTACAACGATTTACCAAAGGCTTTAACTTTTTTTTCACATAGATGTCAATCGCACATCAAGTTGAAAATGTACGAATGTTGTTCAATGGATTTCGAAGGTCACAGAGTCCTCCTTCTGAAACTGAGATGATTTTTGGGAGTCTCGTCTGCTCTACTAAGGACTGGTGCCAACAATCGAGAAACAAGAGTTGATGTTATAGATTGTTTTCTGGTCACCGGTGTAAACATCTCCAATCAATTCTAAAAATTCCATGACGCTACAAAGCTCGATTCCAATTCCTTATTCATTGCTGAAGTAAATTATAATTGTACCACCTCGATTGCATAAACGGAAGCTACGAATTCGACTATGAAAAAACTAGTTTGACTTTCCTTTTAAATTCAGTTACGGACAATACGCAATCAAAAGAATCTTGACGTCATGACGTTCTGAATGTTGCAGGTAAAGCAATGAAAAGCTATTCTGTAAATGTTGAAGCTTACAGAGATTAGTTTATTATGTTATGGCTCAATTCGAGCAGCTTGTTAGCAACTCTTCTTAACACCAACGTATTTTCACTGATAAAGCGATCACTGAATTTTTAAAAAAACCTGTGGTTCTCTCCCTGACTTAGCATCATTGCTTTTGTTTTCTATTACGCATTTGTGCTCACGATGAAAGGGCATAATATTGAAATTGGCAGAGAAGCGAATGTGGAATGTGGCGTGTGATATGCAACGTTTTATTCCCACCAGACAATTTTTACATCCTTTGGACAAACTTTGTGTTGATGTTGAATGAGGCCTGCTGAGATGACCTTGATTGGCTGATCTTTCAAATAAAGCCTATCATTCTATCATTACATAACGACACATATTGAAGGTCGTGAGTTATTTTGTGAGGCGTTGATAGATATCCCATTGATCGTGGGTTTGTTTCAAAGTGGGCTTTTGAGTTCTTGATTTACATTAAGAACGAGTACATTTTTGTAAATGGCATTATGTAGCTGCTTCACTATTTATAAAGCTGCCGTGTGCAAAGTGACGCAAAGTGACTAGAAATGCGAATGAAACTCAATCCTGACTGGCCAATCAATCTTAATAATATGAGTGACTTTGAATACGTGAAAACGCAGGGCAACGGAGCAGAATTCAAGGTAACCGTAAACAGGCGTCCTGTACCAAGTACTTTATAAAACTTTCTTAGAGTACAACGAAATGGAAGGGAAGACAGCTAAAATGTACTCCAATACATGTAAAATCTGTGAGCTAATTTTACACAATAAACAGCAAGTGCATCTCATTCAAATGATAAAGTGCATGCACGAGAGTTTCTTGGGCATTGAACACACTCGTTCATCCAATTTTATGAGCCGTGATGGTTTCAACGAGCAGCAATATGTGCTACTGAGCTATAAATGTGTCATAATGATGAACCCCATGCTTCGCCCATTATCGGTGAATTGGCACATATTTTTTTTGAAAATAATATTCACAAATGCTTTTTGTCAGTCGTTGTGAGGATATCCAACATGTGCGAGGCTTGCAACCGAGGTAAATGTATGCTCAGGATAAGCGAAATGGAAGCTGTTGTACGGAGTGAGTAATAAAGAATTTTAAACTCTATAATGTATGGCGTGAGTGTGTAAAATGCTAAAAAGCAAAACAAAAAGTTCACCCATCTAGCAGGAA
>JAHZMW010002585.1:0-10835 GCA_027743745.1 Alloscopus bannaensis
GTGGCGGCTGATGAGACGATGTGGAGTGCCAGACTCGACGGGCTTCAGAAATGCAACAGTTACTACTGTCTGACTTTGTGTTACGTTGCATCTCTCCCCTTTTGTCAATGGAGAAACGGGGAGGTAAAGTTTTGGTTTACTCGCAGAAGCAATTGTTGTTGCTTTTAATACTTTTAAGCACAGCACTAACCTAACAATTAACCTCTACACCTATTTACCGTATTGTGAATTGCTAAATCCGCAACGAAACGACACTCCACATTTACATGTACGACTGTTTCATTTGACACTTGAGCGTCTAATTTTCAAAAGTTCATTGTTTCTCTGTTGGTTAATCACATAAGAACTTTATTCAATATCCAATTATCATCTCCATTTTTTCACTTTGAGAATTTTGATATTCCGCTCATGCCCATACCTTGATTTTTATATGCACCACACAGATCCATATCATGAACATATAAGCTTCTCGTGTTTTTCTCGCTCTCTCTTCACTCAACCTCTTCACGTCAAGACTTGCAACTTTGTCAAGGGTGTGTTAGACATGCCTGCACGCATTACATGAATTCACGCAACTGCCCATTTATTTATTAAACGATCAGATAATAACGCATTCACGGCTACCATCAACATTGAAAACAACATGAGCAATGAGCATCTTCATCAAAAGACGACTTCAGAAGAGATTGAGAGACCTTTTTCTTTCTCACTCCTTCTCGCTCAACTCTTCATTTTTCGTTGGTTTGACGAGACGATTTGTTCGAAGACAAAAAATATATTGAATTTTATACTGACTTTGACTCTCCTTCTTGATGAATGAATAAAGCAAACATGCACACACACACATACGTGTATTTTATGAGTGAGCAAAAAATAGTGTAAGTTGCGGTAGCTGACAGGCCTGTGTTTTTGTTTCCTCTTGTTCAGCCTACCTGTCAAGCTTGTCAAAGGAAAAAGGCTGCTGATGGGATGGTCGGGTGGCACATAGTCACTCGGCTCAATTTTTTTCTGTAGTATGTGTTGTCTTCATATATAGGCATAGAAAATTCCACCGTTTATTATCCTATCATTTCATGAGCACTTTTGCATAACCCTTTTCATCTTGCCTTTACAAAAAAAAACGATATCATAATCAATGTGAATGTGAGTCAGCTCTGAAAAAAAAACTAACTAGTCAAACATTACACAAGTTTATACCAGCCTCTTTGTGTATATAGAGCTACACATTGTAAGTTTAGTTCACAAGATTATACAAAAGAAGAACTCCACATATTGCCTTCAAATTATCCAACATAAACTTGCCCTAATTCACGGGATGATTCTTTAAATCTTTTTCTTTTATTTCTACAGCTCTAGTTTTCTAAAGAATA
Organism: Alloscopus bannaensis; assembly: GCA_027743745.1. Lineage (NCBI taxonomy): Eukaryota > Metazoa > Arthropoda > Collembola > Entomobryomorpha > Entomobryidae > Alloscopus > Alloscopus bannaensis. Next base: position 1,371 of record JAHZMW010002585.1, read on the forward strand.
TTTTATTTCTGGACCTGTCGCTTCTACAAAAAATGATTCACGGTCTAGGACAAACCTTAATGTATTGATCGCATTGGAAAAAGGCATTAAAAAGAGGATATTTGAAACTTTTTTCAAACTCAGTGAGAAGAAATGTTGCAACTGCTTGTAAACACGAAAAGGGTTTTTACATTTATGCACAGATGCATTTATGTGTGCGTCTAATGTTACCATAATGTGAACCAATACTAATTTCCAATCAAATAAATTGAACAAAGAAATCCTCTCTCTGATCAATATTCGACAGCCACATTTTGGTGGGCCAACGTAATGGAACAATATGACATTTGGTTTACTTCAGTAGTTTAAAAGAATTATTAATGAGATAATCTATATAACGCTAAATTGAGCTCAACACGAAACAAAAAACGGTAAGGTAGGCCCCTGATCAGTGGTGGGTAAACTAGGTCTTGTTCTCGTGGATATGGTTGAGTCGTTCTGCGTAGAGAGCAGGAAAAGAGGGTTGGTTCTTTTGATATGAGTGAGAGTGATTTTTTGGTACAATGTATGTGTACGCACAGTTGGTTGGGAAAGCACGATCTAGATTCCAAATCATTATAAAATCAATCGTTGGTGCACCAGTGTGAGACGGTTTCCTTTAAATCATTATTGATCACATGATTTGACGAAGGACAAAAAATGTGCTTTATTGATTAGTTCGAGTTGTTCTAGAGAAAGGGATACAGACAGGGCTCAACCAAATGCGAAAAAGAAGACTACTACTAAATGCAGGTTTATACATGTAAAATGCTAGTTGAGAACGCAGTAAAACGATGATTTCAAATTAGAGTGTACGAGTGCGAGGAGGGACGAGTTTAGTAAAGCAAAAAAAAAGTCATTTAGATATATATATAATTACTTCATCAGTTTCATCTTGGGGAAATCTATTCAATTTGAAAGAAATCCAAGTAGTTTAATAGACGTTGGCATAATTCACATTTATGTTTCAAGTGTTCGTGGTTAAAGTTATTGCTGGCTGGCGAGAGACGTCCGCTTTTCAACTCATTTCAGAAAAGACATTTTGCTTGTGTCATTTAATTTTGTTCCATAAGGGAATCCTTTGCTTCTTTCTATACTCTGCACGCCTCTCTTCTCTCTCTCTCGAAGGGTAAGATCCCAATAAATCGATGCCTCAATACATGATCAAAAAAATTGTTGATCATTACTGGCACAAGGACCGTTGAAAGTATTGCAGTTTCTCGGCCATCATGGATATAGACCTTTTCATTTCTCGATGTTGCTCTTACCCCCTTTAAAGACAAAGTCAGACACGGCTGTCATTTTCAGAGGAAAAGGAATAAAGAATTCCTCACACCAGGAAAATATTTTTACAGCTTGTGTCTCTTCGGATATCACGCAACCATGAATGAAGTACACAACCATTTTCACTAACTGTTTTGTGTGGCGCAGCTATCAAAGCAAGTCATTTGTAATAGCCGTTTTCCGAGATTTCCTTTCCCTTCTTTTGTATTTTTGTGTGAGCGTACGTAAGAAAATGCATATTTATGACTCGGTGTGATGTTTGCACTTTTGACTTCGGGATTCACAACCACCACCAAGGCAAACTCTGGATATAAGCGTGGCCATTTCTAACGAAATGGAGCGTGATGATACGATGTAAAAATGTGGTGGACCTTTGTGCTACGACGCTCTGTACATTTTCAGGTTATGTAATGGATTTCTCCAACTTCGACCAATGTTTCACACAGAAAGACACGGATTGTTCTTCTGGAGTCAGCCCGATCTTAAAAGTCAAGTAAGAAACATTTCATCATCGTCATATTGACAGCTTTAATGGGTGCGATGTGGTTTCGTTTAAATGTTTCTCCGCGATTTACATCCGAGACTCCTTCTTCGTGTCTCATGTCCATTTTCGAAGAAACTTGTTATTACCCCTTCCAATACTTTTTTACAGTCCTCATTTTCGTCACCATTTTCTGTGCTCAAAGTGAGCAAAGTGAATGACTTCATCAGGAGTGATTTGCATGACAGGAGATCATAAAAACAACGCGTAGTATCATCCAACCCATTATGCGGGAACGGTTCCATATCCAACAGGCTTTTTCGCGTGTACTCATTCATTCAATGGACTCATTATTCAAATCTCTCTCAACTGAATGATCATCTACGTACACACATGGAAATGGTCATGACCACACTCAACTCTCAATGTAAACTCAAACAGCTGTATATTTCATAAGATAATGAGGAAAGAAGAATTGTTTTTTCCTCTCGTCTCCTCCCCTGTTTTTTGTTGAATCAAAAACGAGAGAGAGTAAGTGAATACTTACCACTACCACCAGTTTGCTGGAGAATGACTTTGCGCATGGAATGAAAACAAAAGCGGTCGAGTGGTGTTTGATCAAGGTCTTGTGTCTCTAATCTACCCCTTGTTTCATCTGGTTAGACAAAGCCAACTGGGTATGCATCTTTCTATCTGGCTGGATTCCCTAATTTTCAATTGGAATATTTTGGGGAGAGAGAAATGAATGATGAGAGTGAACCGTGTAGAATGAGTGAAGGAACATGGTAATACATTCTGGCGTAAGTTTTGGAGTTGAGACCGGGGAGAGAGGGAAGGAAACTCTATAATAACTCATTATCATTATCGTCATCATCACTCACAGTCAGAATTCATTACGAAGAGCGAGACTTGAGCCAGCCTCAGAAACCGTTGATTTAACTGAAATGTTGAGGAAGGTCTGGCTGTTGAAGAAGTGGGTAAACACGAATAGTTATAAAAAGAGTCACAAAATCGACGTTGATGCAAATACCGTTAGTGTTGGTATGAAAAAAATTTCAATCTGCACACATTAAAGCTTGTAGTTTAACAGAGTGCATCAGTCTCTTGAGTTTTACTCGGGTTGCTCTCCATTAATTGAACAAAAATACCAACCGCCTTTTCTCTTTGTTCGATCAGATTCTAAAACATGGATTGATTTTTTTCTGCTTCATCTCATTAATTTTCAGCCAGCAGCTGTTGATGAGATGCTCGTACGATAATGTGTCGCATACCGTGAAAACCATGTCCTATGCCAAGGAATTATACAGTGGTCTCCTTCTCTCCTTAAGTTTTTTGCTTTAAACAACTCCGAACCCCTTTCAACATTTTTTCTTTTGTTTATCTCCTCGTATCATCCATACAAGCGTGTAGATGCGTCATAACACATGCGTTTCAAGCCTCCCCTTATTAATGAGAACTGATAAAAAATGAAATGAGCCCAGAAGCAGATTTGGTTTCACATGCTCCCTAATGAAAGTGAACTCAGTTTAAAAAAAAATCAGCTGAACAAACTTTCTATAAGAGAGAGTACCCATGAGGAAGTTTAGGTACGGCTTCCTTTTTGACACCACACGCTGTCTCTTTTACCTCACACATTTCCCAAGTGTCAACCGCTTGAGAATATCCGGAGTCTCTCTCATCAAACTATATCGACACATACGATGATTTTGTAGTATTGAGTAGAAATTTCTGTTTAATCATTCCTCATCAAAAGGGAAAAACGGGTGTGAGGTGATGAGAGGAGCGCAGCAGTGGAGGAAAATTCATTAAATATGAATGGAATAGATGATGAGCGAGAGTACAAAACTACACGTCACACAATACCACGCAGAGAGAGGCTAGTGATGGGCATTCTTTCAGGTAGAAGCATATCAAACGCGTGAGCACTGAATGAAATGAATATGAATGAATGATGAATGAATTGAAGTGTTAAGGTTTTGTGCCCACTTCCTTTTGAATGCTTGCTTACGTTTCATAATGAAAATAGCACGTAAGCTATTAACTATGCATGTACAGAGGTGGTCCTTTTCACAGGTATGTATCTGCATACATCATCATTGCATTTAAAAATAAAGCTCATACTCATTTTCAACACTAGTCAAGTATATACTTACACAACATTCTGCTTCTTCCTGCCTGGAGAATCAAAAGCGCACACACATCGTGTTTTATCTTCCTTCAACGGATTACATCATGGAAAATGAGAGAGAACAACACTTTGTTCCACTTGTACTTGTCAATTTGACAATTTGTCAACCGTCCAAAATCCTCCTGTTTGCCAGGAACACGATAACAGCGAAGAAAAACAACAATCAGAGTTTTTAACCGTCTTTTTAATACCTACTCGTGTACTGCGCACATTGTTTGTGTGCATGTGGACGATAATGAAAATGGTGAGCCGTGGAGTATGTGTGCCCTCTATGAAGTTTTCTGGACCTCATTTCGTGATAAGATTGATTTATTAATAATTCCTCCAATCGACCCTTCCCCATAGCTTGAGTCACAAAAAGGAGAGAGCAAGAGAGACCATCCCAAAATACGGACGGAACGTGAGGATTAGAGCGGTCGTGGATACATGTGAATGTTTGCTGAAAAGCGTCATGTTTCGTGTAGTCCTGGAAAAAATGTCTTTCTATAAGGACAACACAGTAGTAGCGTCGTTTTACACACTAATCCCATGTTTCCTTTGGCTTGCGAGAAGTCAAGAGAGAGACAGGGGAAAAGGTAATTTTCTTTGGTCCCAATCTACATTTAATTTTCGTCTCTTTTTCTGTCCTACCCCCATCTCACTGATGAAAGGAGAGAGGCGAGTGGATTCATGATGATGTCTCTGAAAGAAGAAAGAGAATTGACTAACGACATCGCCTCAAATGATGATAATATACATGACTACACCCGCTCATAATCGCTCTATAAAAGTGGGCAATGCGGTGGCACAGAGATGTTAGATGAGAAACTAGAAAATTGGCTGACATCACTTACTCTCTCGCTCTTGTGTAGTAGAGCTTAATAACTCTTACAAATACAGTCTCACTCTCTCACACACACCGATTTTCTCTGCTCGCGCTTACCAAAGCGAAGTGAAATCCCCTGACAATTAACCCGGCCGCCGACGTGAATGTGATGTTGGATATCTTGTTAGGGTCATTAGTGACCACATTAGAGGCCTTGTAATAACTTCCTTTCGTATGCAATCCCTTTGAGAGCTTGCTTCATTCTCATCTCTTGCATCATCGGCGGCATCATCATCATCATCTCCTTTTTCGTTTCGGTAATCGTCTTCTCCTCATACAATGTGTAACAAGGAACATCATTTTCTCCAGAGTTGGCGCAGAGAAAAACGTTTATAGCGTGACCACCATAACATTTTGGTTAGAGGAAAGTAGTGCGCCCGTTTTCCAAGCTGATTGTGACCCACCAACGTGAGTAATAGTAATAAGAGGAGAGCGTGTGTGGTGAAAATCAGAGACAAAAAGTGTAATAATGTATGCAGCCAAGTGATTCCGCTTTTACTTGTTTGCTCCCGTTTGCCAAGTGATTTCCTCCACTCTCTGTAATTCCCGACGAGCTTTTAGCGTACATACAAGATCATCACTTCAGAGTCAGCCACACACAGTCTTGATTATGGTGGTGTAGTAGAGTAGGAAGGAAGGAAAAAAGTAATTTCCTTTATGAGAATTCACCTACCTTTATTTTTATTTTATTTTAGTACACAAACATTTGTACCCTCTCTGCAAAATCCTGTAAAATAACTACTTTCTCTCTCTCCCACGTTTTTCCAACGTTCTCTGTAATGGCTGCACACGTCTTAGCCCTAGTAGCATACGCGGATACATGTATTTTTTTGATAATTTAGATAACTTCTGCAGAGCTGTGAGTACAAGAGAAAGTAGATGAAAGCCATGAAAAAATCTTGAATTAACCAAAAGATTTTTTAGAAGAACATTATGTCTAACCTCCTTGCTTTGGATATCGGTCATCCGGGAATTTAGAAAGTACACAGGTTCTCTCCACTCACAAGATGCGGAGAAAGCTGAAGTAACTACAACTTTTTTACGAGAGATATGCACACTGTTCTGGAATCCAAAATCAGAGTCAAGAAAAATACCAACTTTTTTTTCTCTCTCTTTCTCCATCGACTTTTTCGCATCCGCAGTTTTAATAGCGTTCTTGTAAATACTCATGGCTTGCTCTCCTTTGCACACTGCTTATAAGGAAAAGGAAAGAGAAAGTACCTATTAGTAAATCCACGAGCACACGGTGTGGCTGTTGGGTGGATTAAGAATTGGAAGGGAAAAGCAGGAAAATCAGAGGGAAAATAAAAAGCCTCCAGCTAGAAAAAAGTTGTGGAGAAGTACGCATACGTGGATGTGTTTAATATGTGGAACTTGTTATGTACGTATAGATATAGTTTTTAAGGGTTACGGCTTCCTCTTTCTTTTCCTTGTTCGTAGTGAGAAGGAGGATGGATTAAAGGGAAGGAGAGAGAGAATTCAATTAGAGAAGTGGAGTTACGAGTAAGAGATCAAAAAGACGGTTTCATTGCATCATCCACCGCACAGCTGAGCAGTAAAGTGGGCAATTGAATCTTTTTTTTCTTTATAGTTACACGAGATATATGTATACATTTATACATTGCACACTTTCTGCGTTTCTTCGATAATACATGCATTCACTCTTAACGCATATATGCCGGTATAAAACAATATAAAGGTGTGCACCTAAGTATTCAGAGGTTATACAGAGGAGAAAGTATTATTACTTTACAAGAAAATTCCACAATTCCCATATTTTCTTTGGGTGTGTGTGGTGAGAGGATCCCAAGATAAATACCAGGATAGTCCATTACCACACTTCTTGATTGCTCTGATCTAACCAAGAATATATGGGAACCTATATATGCACTCGTCATAGAAAGCAAAGTGTAAGCGAAAACAAGTGGAATCAACTTCCCCCTCAACTTTTTCTTTCTATCGTCACATTACCACACGTAGGTCAATGTATATCAACACCTATCAAATGCTGTGGTGGTGGTTGGTATATATGTTGGCGCCTTTGTGCTTGTGATCATTTCTCCAATTACACAAAGATTTCCTTCCTCTCTCCTTCCTCCGATTTTCTTTTGTCGGGAATTAGTAGCGGAGCTTATGGCTGCGAGGCAGAAAGAATTAGTGTGAGTGCTCGGTGTTTGTTTTTTCCGTCTTTTTCTTTCCAGATGAACAATTCCCAAAGGTGTTTTGCTGTGTATAGAAACACACAAACACATCGCAAATTACACATGTACAAACACGGAGGAACGGACAATGATCTGAAAGTTGAGGGGGAACGTGGACACGACAGGAAAAATTTATTGTCATAAAAACTCTTATTGCTTATTCAGATAACGTTAGTTGAGTATCAATTACACACAACTTACAACAACCTTCATCATAAATATATGTTTTCTACTATTGTACTTTACTCCACCAGTTTTGATCATTACAAAGCAATTTTCAGAGCTAATCTTGAAATCATCTTTAGAGTTCTTGAGACGTACCATTGTATTTTTTGCGTTCCTTTTTCCTTGAATTGAACTCTAAAAGTCAGGCGGATCTGTGTGCGGCCATTGCTCGCATGCTTTTTCGCCAATTAAATCAAACTTCCAATTAAGATTGAAATCTCCTTTTTCTTTCAAGAGAGAAAAAACAGGAGGAAACAATGATTGCATATATTTTCCGCGAGACACTAAATACAAAAGTATCTATCTGTCATATAGAAACAGATATATGAATCCATTGTCTTAAGAAGTGTATACTAAAAAGTATTTATTATTTACGCGAAATAAATGAGTGTTTCACATTATAGCTCATCTCGGTTTAAAAAACGATTGCGGATTCCTCTCCTTCTCATTCGAGGAGTCATAAAAATGTACATAGCTTTTAGTGTAAGGTTGTGATAGGGGGAAAATATACTCTTATAAAATGTAAAAAGGAGAACAAGTTTTTTATCTTTTCTCCGTCCGACTATGTTTTCTGTGCACACAAAGTCCATGTTTCATATTACCAGTTCATAATTCAAAATTTTTATGTTCAATCATCCTATTAGTGTATTAGTAATAAAACAACGAGCTCGAGTAAAAAGATATGAAAGGTTATACGTGTATTGAGGTATGTGTATATAAAAATTATGATTAATATGATGTGCCCGAGAAGTGACCACATTTAATATTTGTGAAGAAGGCAAAGGTTTTTGCCATTTACGAGTAAGCTCACGGACACACAGGATGTATAATAAGGCTTTGGAGGGAGAAACATACGGTTTGAGAATTAAGTGGTTTCCTTCTCTTGTCGAGTAGAATGCTAAACGAAAATATGTGTTGGAGACAACGCTTTTTTATTACATGCTTTGTGAGCAATCCGAGGCGAAAGAGTCAAGTGCATTGAGAATCAGAAGAAAAGATCTAGAAAAGGAGAGAGGACAGAGGCAATATCCCTTCAATAAATGTGCAGTCATATAATGATGATTTATAATGTGGGTGGTCTCTCCATGTTTTGAATTATCTCTAAAGCTTTTTCTCTCTCTCGACTTTACTCTTTTTTCTTGAGATTTATTCAGGTTCAGACAGACGTGATTGTGATTATTGGAAAGTAGAGGAGCGTTTTTGTGTCTGAATCACGGTCTCCTCAGCTATTTACGTTGTGAAAATATGGAAATAAGGAGGAAAAGGTACGAGGAAGGAATGGCTCAGAATTGTAATAAAACAAAGACAAATATGATGCAGTAAAATATAATCTAGAGAAATATGCCGGAATATTTATAGACAGCGATGTGTATCTGAATACCTTATTTAATACAAATTGCAAAATCCGTCCAATACTTCCTAAAAAATTAACGCTGTTGCATAATCAGGAATTATTTAATTAGTGTTAAAATTAGGAATTCATATATTATGTTGTATCATCTAGTTGAATCTCGCACAATATACCACAACAATGGAGTAGCTTCTGTTTAAATTCAAGAGTTGACTTTTTTCAGGTAGATGCAATGGTAAAAATCAATAAGATAATAATTTCATTTCATATTTCAGCTCTTTGATGTACGACATTTATTTGTGTGTAATGCAATGCTCAGCAACATTTCAAATTAAATGACGACCCACACAAAAGAGAGAAAAAATGTTGGAATCCTTCCATTATTTTTATTCTCCAAGGTCAAAGGATCAAAACGAGGAAATTTTATTGATAGTAGGTAAATGTATCACAAAGGTATGCTGATATAATTTCTGTATTTTTAATAACGTGCGCTCATCAGATAACATAAAAAAGCGGACACACAGGATCCATAGAGTTCACAAGTTATTATTTTCTATTCGCTTTTAATCGGCCTCTCTCACAGAACCAGTTTCCTCTCTGGGCAAATCAATCGCTGAAAAAATTTAATTATGTATTTCATCTCAGAAATACGGTCGTATTTTGCTCACAAAAAAATACCCGGAATGGAATGCCTCCTGCTCTCGTGAATGTTCGACTTGAAGCTTACGACTTTGGACGTGTATTATCTGCTTTGTGTATCAAAGAAGAGAATGCACGTGAGACATGAGGATTTGTGAGGTCCTAAAAGGATGTGAGGTGCCGACTACCTCAGAAAAGAGATTTTTCTCTGCC
>JAHZMW010002586.1:0-10686 GCA_027743745.1 Alloscopus bannaensis
AAATGGAGATGGTTGCGCATAAATATGAACTTTTATCACTCTTTCACTTTGTACCACTACGCAGAAAGCAGAATGTAATCACGTTGCACAGGGTGGTTCCTGAGGGACTTTGTTGTAAATTTTATGGTTGTAATGATGTCATGATGGGAAGTGAGCCGAGTTTATAAATTCCATACGCAGGTAAACAGGTGATATGATGGTACAACCGCAAGTTCACAAACAATAAGTTTCGTGCCGTGGAGAAAGCCCCTTATACACTTTTTCTAAAATTCACGAGCCAGGTTTATGGACATTATACCTGTGAACGTGCGACCTGCAGCGCGGTAGTTTGTATGCAAATTAATTTCAACATCTCCAATTTATTTTCGTTTGATGCCACTTTCTCTGCAATGTGTTAAAGTGTGCATACCCTACATTGGATTTATCTGGATAAGTATGCTTACCTACTTGTTGCATTTACAATTTGTTGAGAATGTGAGCAATGCACCTTACATAATTTCCTGGTGTTCCTGCTCCTAATTAAATTTCGACGGTGTCAGCAACAGTATTATGCAACAATCCACTTTCTCCGCATTGGATGGTGTAATCAAGTTAATTAGTTAGGGACACCCACCCCACTCAGTTTGAGATAATGCACCTGCATCCGTACTTGAATAATGATGCTCGAGCATCAAAGAGATTCATAGTCGTTTAGTCGCCTACCATTAGCTTAATTATGTGTTTCATCAATGCCCACTCGTGTCGTATTTTTAATTACTTTTCAACCACATTGGCGTAGAGGATTTTTGGCAACTCGTAAACAAGTGAAAGTTACCTGAGGCAAATAATAAAACAAAATGAGATGAATTCATTTAAATAGCTATTATTATGTAGGTGTTTTCTTCCCATGCACCCTGTCATGCCATTGCTGGAATAAACAGACATTGAAAGAGGTAATTTTGCAAGTCAGCCTTGAGGAGGTTGTTGGTGTTTCCACTGCAGTTGTCTTTTCATCCTGAGGATACTGTTTTGTATTCATGGAAAATATTTTCTATTTATTATTATTAGCCAGCTTTCCTGAACCTATTTTCGCTTGTGTTCCTTATATGCGTATTTGGTTTTAATATAGATCCAAGTTCGTGCAACCCAAACACCTGTATTTGGCTGAGCTTTGAACCACACATGTGCCACGAGGTACATCCCTCAATAATCATGGTAAAAGCCTGGCAGAACGTTGCAATTCATAAAAAGTGGCTTCATTACAGGAAGAAAACAGGTTACATGAATGAGTCGAGTGTGAGATGAGGATAAAAATGGAATGCATACGTAATAACGAGTGTGCAACCTCATGAATTATTTATACCATCCAATGATCCATTGCTGTTGCACATTTCCCTGGTAAAAAGGGATGTATAAAACTATGGGTGAAAGTGTATTACTATGTGTATGTACATATATCTCTAGAAACCACGCAGAAAGCTGAGAGAGTGAAAACAAACTTTTTCTTTTCCATCGAAACTTCATCGCTCAACAAAAAAATCGTTCCTGGTGGACCCTTTCTACCTCTAAAACTAAAGAACCTCCTAAAGACTGTGACATGTCTCTGAAAGAAGAAACCTTTCTTTATACACAATAGCTTTGTGTATCACTACACCAGGGATGTAACGATTCATTGTGTTCTCGGAGCTTTTAAATGATAAAGCAGGCGAAAACAGAACTTGTTCCAATAGCTTAAGTATAGATGAAATGTCGGAAATAAAATCAAGTGCCACGACATTTCCCAGAGGAATCTTGACTGTAAAAGACGCAAATTATTATTACACAAACCGATGTTTTTTGCTGAAGTAGTCGCCATTCAAGTCAATGTACTTTCTCTTATAAACTTTCTGCAATTGTAAACCAGTATATCAAGTTTCCTACACCTACTCTCCGACTATCTATCATATTTCCTTGGTCTCATTCATCAGTCTCTTGTATTTCCAGCCGAAAGCAAAACAGTTTGTCTTCCTAAATTGTACCGTGTGCAATGAGTCCCAAACACAAATATGTACCTGTCTGAACCAGATAAAAGAGTTATTGGATCGAGATTGAGTGCTCACTCAGTCCTCAAAGAATATTGCTCCGTCGTCGACCGAAAATGCAAAAAGCAACATTGCTTCTGGCATTGCAATTTACACTGTATTTGTCTTTATCAACAAGACAATATAAGGGTAGGCGCGCATAAATCCCTTGTGAGAAATGAAGCCTTGACATGGAGCATAATATCTTTGTGAGAATACCTCCTACCTTTGTAAATCTATTCGTCCTGTCCAATACACACATACTTCATATCCGGTAAAGTTCTGAACATACCTGAAGAAAGGATGTGGAGGCCTATACTACGTGAAAGCATGTAAGAGAGAACTATTTTTTCATAAAACAACCACAACAAAAGAATGCAGGCTTATACAAGATGTGCAGTGACGCGTTTAAACGAAGTGAAGCACATAAGATGCACTAGATTTCTTACGCGTTGAGCCATTCACCAATACCAGCAAGATGACGGAAAGAAGAAGCAAGTCAAAACGAATGTTTTTATTCGGGGAGTATAAAAAGTGTATAAAAACACAGTCGTGATCCTTGTGCCACAAAATGAAATGGGTAAAAGGAGGCAGATGTCTGTGTCGAGGCCTAGAGGTTATCTCTGACAAAAGAGTGTGCACATAGTTTCCATCAAGATAGCTGGATCATCTCTGCAGGATACGTTCGTTTGATACTCACTCCTCCTGCTCATCTGGTTTTATCTCTTAACCGTTCTCTTTGTGAAAACAGTTGTGTGTTTGTACACTCCGACTAAAGGAGAAAGAGCACATATTTGCACAGATGCCTCTCAGAATAGAAATTGACAGAATGGCCAACTGGCAAAGCCCGACACGAGCTTATATTCAAAACAGAATACGTGCATAATACGACCACAAATGGATGCTGTGCTTAAGCTTGTATGTCCAACAATTTACTGTGCAACCATTTCCCATTCGCCGTCCACTTTTCTGCACACATAATATGTATATATGTTTGTACATAGCCAGAAGCCTACACTTGTCAATTGAGGTTACACCTACCACTTTAGGACACTCCTGTTGTCTAAAGCAAGTATCTCTCTGGAATACAATGCAAGTCGTGGCGAGCTGTTGTGTATCCTTCGGCTATATTGCCACCATTTTTAATATGGTTATTGCACCCACAATGTTTGCAAAGTTGTTTATGAGTGCAACTTTAATAGTCTTCCCATGAAATCTTGAAGGCATCAACGGTTTCTTGTACGCTTTTTTGACAACAGAAAGGCTCTTCTGTGTTAAATCCTTTCTCTCTCTAGAAACGTGTACCAGGATTAGATCGACTACAAAATAATTCCACACAAAGCAGCCACGAAACTTTGAACTCAAGTTTCTACAATATCTATACAACTACACCCACCAGCTCTAGTGGAAAGGAGAGCGTTCATTTAATGAAGTTCAACTTTTTGATGAGATTTAAAGATGCGCGTAGTTGGAAAGCGTGTTACTCGCGACTAGTCACGACCTTTCAAGTTAAGCTCCTTTAACCTTCTGACGCAGATTGGCAACTGACTTAGATAAATTTGTTTGGTTACCACAATTAGCGTTATTATTACAAAGGGTGTACATTTTGACAAGCAGCTGGATAAGGTTTGCTTTAGCTACAAATGATGGAAAATATGATTCCTTCAAGGAAATCCCAAGAATGAAATAAATTGCAAGTACAATTTATGCGCATAGCTTTAGTGTTTTATGGGTCTACCGCTGCGTATGCATAAAACAGGATTGTTGTTGACTTGTGCATACTTAATGGGCGCAACTTTTCTCATAACATATGTCAGTATTGCACAAGGTGGAAGAAGAGCATAAAAAATGAAACAGACAAAGAGGCGGAATTGTGTTTCACTCTGTTCTTCCTTTTATCCACCCATTCATCTCTCTCCTGACAAGAAAGAAAATGTAAACTCGTCCGCATCCCATGTGTACGTTACGTCATTCGTCTCTGCCGTGAAAACAATGGGAAATTCTTTGTGTCTCGTACATACTCCTTTATTTTTGCATTTTCAACTCCCACTTTCACTCTGAGAACTTCATTGATTGAAAACTCAGCAGCATTGCCAACTTTCTCAACTTTCTTCATCACAAAGCAAAGTGCATGTTCAAACTTGAGAGAGACTCAATTCAAGCTTGGGACTTCTCCAGGCTCGATAGGAACCGCCTCAGTGCTCAAGTTCTTTTCAATAAAATGATGAAGACGAGAAACGTGTGGTAAAAGTACATTGTAAAGTGGTAAATGTCATTAGCCTACCACATTGAAAATGATCTCCTCTTTTCCAAAGAGAGAACCGTTCAACATCCTTCCGGCTCTTTTCTATTTGCTTTATAAAGGTAGGAATGATCCTTCTCGGTCAATACAATGAAGTGAAAGCGGAAGGTGCTATAGCGGCTCATACCTGCGACAACAGCCTACCGCAATGACTAATGCACCGTAGCAGTACGAACTACGCTTTTCCTTTCTTTGGGAAGAAAGTGAAAGCAAGGAATTATAGTTGTTCGTTGTGCACACGCTTTTACATATAGGGCACCCCCTGTGGCTTTCGTGGTTTTTTAAAGCAAAAACCATTATTATGTAAATGCGTATGGTTATCTTCTGAAGTTAATTTGCGAGGGACTACTTTGCATGCTGATCCTCTCTTTTCATTTGATTGAATTGAAAATTTATATCATAAGATCTCAGCTCGTCAGCGATCGGCATTACTGCAGCAGACTCTACAATACATCAAGTTCAAATCAAATCAGCATTTACAAAGTTTTATTCTAATATGTGAGGGTGAAAGTAGTGGAAGTACATATACTGTGATATACATACATGCTTATTATATGCGGCTTGGTTTGTCACGTGTAATTGATACTCCACCGCTTTTTCATGTAAAGTATGACGTAGGTACTGTTATATAACTAACATAATATTTTCTTCTAATCACGTTAAAATATAGATGGCATACTAACTTCCATTTATTCAAAATAGTAAAAGCCATCCTCGTATAACTTCAAATAAAACCTAAACATTAATCGAAATATAGCATTCCGGAAAATTGAATAGACCAGAATTCACTCCTATCATCAACCTGAGTGAAATCCTATCCTTCATCCTCTCACACTTACTACCCACTCAATGAAATCTCAAATGTTGTTTTGATTCCCTATAATGTTCGTCAAAACGTGAGAACTCCATTCACTCCCCCAAGTGCAAAAGAACATTTACTCAGTGATTTTCATGTCTTGCTTCATCTCAATCCCTGCAGTAAAAGATATTGGAATAAAGACTTGATAAAAGTAGTTCGACATTTCTCGATTTTGTTAAACTTGAGAATCAAATGGAGTTGGTCGAATCTAGAGAATTTGCAGAACCTGGTCGTGATTAAAGTACTTTTGAGAGTATATTGGAGTCCAATGAAGTGTGAGCGGATTGTGAACAAACTTTTCCTTCATATAAACCATAATTATCTATTGACTTTGATTTCGCATTGCATAGGTTTCCTTCAGAATGATTTTTTATGGTAATAATGAGTGTAGACAAATATAAAAGTGAGCACAACTAAAACTTTGAACATATATATCTCAATCCCTGGCAATGGTTTACTATTCAGCACTATTGTCCTAGTTTGTCTTCAGACAAAAAGTTCCGCTTCACAATTGATCTCTTCAGGAAAAAGTTCAAAATAATATAGCAATGTCAAACCTTACGTTATCATCCTTAATTAGGCGATCAAATAAAATGATTCTTCAGTCTAGCGTTTAATCGAGTAAAGTGTGGAAGCCCGAATGAAAAGATAAATCTCTCAATGAAACGTTCCGCTTTTTGCACAGACAGGAGAAAAATTTCAACACGAGTAAAAAAAAAGTTTGAAAAGTTGCAGTTTTCTTCAATAGCCTCGATCCCTGAATCAGTGCAATGCCCAGCAATGTCCCGGTTGCCCTTGCAAGTCCGTTTATATGCTGCTGCGACGACGGGGTATAATGCGCTGAATTGTGTTACTAAAAAGAGCATAACTTCCAAAATAACCTTCAACTACTCCTAAATCCTCTCTCCAACTCGCGAATCCGTCGTGTGACTTACGTCGATTACAAGGGAGGCTGTCGGGAAAGATGAAAAGTGGCTCAGAAAAACTGCAGTAGCTATTACAAAGGGACAAAGGGGCGACGGATATTTAACCTGAATTCTGCATTATGCGCCATTTGGCAGGACATACATGATATACAAGGAGAATGCTCTTTCACTTTGTTATTTTCAGTGTTCACTCCCACACATTAGATGCACTTTATTAGATGGAGACGGGAAAGTAAGCAATTTTCACACATGTGTGCCCTTGTCTCTAATCCTTTCCATCCACAAAGCAGTGCGAGCAATTGTGAACGCATTTAAACTGAAGATGAAGCCTTTATATTCTCCTTATAGGAGCCTCTCTTTTTACTGGTGGCATGTATTTCTCAAGTTTTTATGAAAACCCAAACCCAACCACATTCTGCACAATACATGATATTAAAACGTGTGAATGTGTTCACGCTTTATTCATGGCCAGAGAAAGTGATTTTAAATCGGTTTCCGTTGTGCTCGTAATGGGTTTTTTATAGCTAAAATTACTACAAGTCGTATTCGGTTTTTCCAATTCCAATAATTCAGTACAAAACCCACTCAGTCAATTCAATCGAGTTTGCGGCTTATTTTTTAGAAGCTCTGTTTCTCAACTGTGGGGGAATGATCCAGTTCGATCCAACTGAAACTTATTGAGACCAAGATGTGCTTTCGTTGATTTAGGAGGCAAATAGATTCCATAAATAACTACTCGCGTTTCTTGTTGTCTGCAGCTTTGGTGGGCAACCTTTTCTCGTTACTCGTGGCACCATGGGGGTTTACGACACAATGCGCGATGCAAGAGTCCACAAAACTCAAGTGTGGAAAGCTTCAGTCACTTCGTAGAAAGTATGTCATTTATTCGGCTCTGACTGACTGACTTTTACGTTTTCCCAGTCATCTCATCCCTGTCTTGTAATGACATTATGTTGAAGTGTGTGACACGTTAATATTTACTTATCTCGGTGGGAAATCTTGCCCCAATATAATCCATACTCTACCCACTCGCTTTCCTCTGTGGAATCCCATGCGTCTACATATCAAATAGCTGAGCTTTCTGTCAAACATACTTTTCTATGTGCATCTCTGGGGCTTTCTTGCCACTCAACTGAATCCACATATTCACATGGTTGATATATGATAGTGTTGAAAATGTTCTTTAAGAGCACACTGTATGTTGCATCTCACACACTATCTTCTTGTTAGCACAACAAAAATACCTCGCCAATACAAATAGGCTAGTTTATCACAAAATGCAATAAAAATGTCATATTAGTTTGCGGCTTGTCTCAAAGTAAGTAAAAACAGATATTTGAATTCTAAAGGGAGGAAATCGTGCCTTTTCCCAATCGATGACTGATTGGAATTTTTTTGTCCTGATTTTGCTAACAAGTCAAGGGAAAAGTAACGTTTGACATGCACACACAACGTGGCAAAAGGAGAGAGGGTGATTCGAGCAAATGATTTTCCCTTTTACTTGTGGTAAATATATATATCGTCTTTAATACTATAATACACCAACACGAGACCGCATTGCTTCGTTAACTGAAGACGCGTGGTTACGTGAGAAAACATCAAATACTGTCTAGACATACCGAATCGAAGCGGCAGAATTGGCGAAGATTCATTTCGGAGAAAGCGTGATATTTTCTGAAAGATTCAATAAGCCATATTATATAATAATGTGACAACAATGAGACACTTTTCGCAGACTCTGCGTTTCCCGAGATATCTACACTTTTATGACTTGATAATAATATTGCGAAGCATCATCGTTGAATATGAAAGGAGATTCCGTATTTCTCGTATTTGTGCTTGATTTAGTATGCATGTGTTACATGAGCAGAGTACAAACGACACGGATAGTAATATGAATTTGATGGCAGCGAAAGATATCTTCATCCAGTTGGATTCCTAGCATAAAGTGCACCACAGAGAGTGAAACGAGAAGAATTCGATTTGCAAGAGTTTCCATCCAGTGGATAAAGCATGTGGCGGAGTTTTCCCGTATCGAATATCCGACTAGCAGACCAAAACGTTATCTTTATACACTTTTGTAATAGAATACAACGAACTTTCACTGGTCTGCTTCCTTTTTGCAAATCTCGTATCTTTTCCGAGTTCTCGTCCATTGCAGCAGTCCCAATTCCCTGAAATCCTGCAACCGTTTATGAAAACGGTCTGAAGATAGTGGCACTAAAATTGTTTACATTGTTACAGTCTAAGTCGTCACCTAGAATTGCAGCTCCCTTTGTCTGAGGGAATATGAACAATGTTGTCGTCGACAGGATGTAGGGAGTAAAAAGTCACACAGGAGCATTCCACTTGTCCTTAAGATAGCGCGTCCATTTCCTTTTGTGATAAGTCGCGTAAGTCGTAATGTAAATGCATAGCCATAATACTGATATTGGCCCAGATATGCTGTCATTGTAGTCATAACCCGGGACATTGCTTTCCCAACAGCGTTCCCAAAACCAGTGAGGCGGTCCTCCCACTTTCACGTAATACATAATAAACTGAGAACGACCAATTTCTCCGAGAGTTATTGCAATAACAAGCCTGCCTGACCTTATTAAACTCATTGTCATGCATGAATTCACACTTCATGAATTTCCCAATACCATTTGAATATGATACAATCTTCAGGATTGCCCTGATGTATTCTGTAATGCGGGAAACAACCGGATTTCAGTTCTGCTTCACTCGAGTTTGAACTGTGAGCTCGATTGAAGCCCACGTTTCTCATTGAGAGATCTATTTGACTACAGAAATGTACAAAATTTACTTGATAGTTTCAGTTTAGGTACACATAATACATGCCCGCTGCTTCAGAATTCAGTGAATGTGTCGTAAAGCGTTTAAATTAGTACATGCTCAACCTCTGTGTGTTTTGTTCATGTTCCCAATTTTATGGTGAAAGTTGTACCACACTGGTGATCAAATGGGCGTAATTACAGGCTATAAAAACCACATTTTCAAGATTGATGAGTTCTCCGTCCCAGTCATGCATATAATTCTCACAATAATTATTCATCTTTGACAGGGCGTCCTGGGTGATTGCTTTTTCTATCATGGTTCTCTTCTCATCACAGCCTGTGTCATGCCCCACTTATTTATCAAAAGGAGTTTAATTACCGGACCGCTCGATGACAGCTCATTCAGTGTTCGGCTGAAATTCATGGAAGTATGTATACACTCGACGGGTTTTCTCCAGCCGTGAATCTAGTTCAAAGAGTAATGCCAGAGAAGGCAAATAGCACATCTCCAACCTCTATCTATACATTGGTCTATTATCTTTTTACCTCGTCCCATATATCTACATATTATGCTTTATCAACATTATCATCACTTTCCCCCTGTTCCAGTGAAAAATATACCGGTCAGATCTTGCTAAATGTGGGTTTGCTTCCACAGATGGTTGGCCAGAGGATTCCTGTTAATACGAGTAATTGTTGTCTACGATCAAATCTATCGTCTTTGTATGACTATTATTACTTACGTATGACTTACAGTATTAAAAATAATAGATATATAATGTACAGTCATTTCGTGTTTAAGTTTTGCAAAAACTTCCCATTTGAAACCTCGAATGGTATTTTGGTGATATTTTACCTCAAAATCTGTTCCGGAACAGTTTCAATAACCCGCATTTTTACAGAGGGTGTAGTTTTTAGCAATGCATTGTTATATAGATAGGCATTTATGTATTTTTTATTGTCTTGCAAAACGTGCGGCCTACCTTTCGCGTTTTGCTTGCGTTTATTGTAATTTCGTTGTACGCGTTGGTTGGTTGGTTGGACTTGTGAGTGAAAGAGCTCCAGTTACCGAGCTTTCGAAAAGAATCATTTTAAATTCTGTTTTGTAGTTTAAAACGTTATTAAGTTTGGAACATTTGTAGGAAATACCCGTTCCTTGGAAATTGCCGTTCATTAAACTACTCGTTTTTA
Source organism: Alloscopus bannaensis (assembly GCA_027743745.1). Classification (NCBI taxonomy): domain Eukaryota; kingdom Metazoa; phylum Arthropoda; class Collembola; order Entomobryomorpha; family Entomobryidae; genus Alloscopus; species Alloscopus bannaensis. The sequence continues at coordinate 10,098 of JAHZMW010002586.1, forward strand.
CTACATTTTTGTTAAAACTTCAGGAAAGTCTTGTCATCTCGTCGCACGAGATTCCTGAACGACTCTGAGCCGAGTCTGGTCCTTCGATAGTTTTTTTATTTTCATGTTAGTGTATCTAATTATTGATATTTCAAATTACTGCTACCTTTCTTATCGAACTATATGAATTACATACACATAACGTACTTACCGTACGTGAAGTATTTGACATCGTCAATGGTAAGTTCATTACGAACAGGACGATCAACCCCGCGCCCACTAATGACAACGCCATCATTCCCTTCGCCACTGTTGGTCATCATTATTGTCTCCGTGTCAGTTCCATAAATTAATTCAGTTTCATTGTCAGGAAAGATCCCCGTACTTCCCAGAATCGGAATGCCGGCACTTCTCAAACTACTACTTCCATCACTAGCGACATCACCCCCACCGCTGTCTCTCGCACCACCTAAGCTTCCTCCAGATGTGGTCCCTCCTCCGTCGTAGTAGGACAGACTACTCATATTGAGACCACGGCAAAGCGGCAAGCGGACTACAAAACCTGCTCCTCCGCCGTCGAGAAATGTGGTGTTGCCGATGAGGGGAACAG
>JAHZMW010002587.1:0-12977 GCA_027743745.1 Alloscopus bannaensis
CTGAACCGAGGCGCCTCATACTCAAGTGGCAGACATCACGACAGCCACACGTAAAGGAAACACTGCTCATTGACTGCCACGTTTAAATGATCCTTGATTCATCCAAATTTCAAATCTTCTTAACAAACTTTCCATAAGATATGTATGCTTAACATTTAGCTGGGAAAGGAGTATTAGACGGAGTACATTTTTATTTATGAAATCTTATTACCTAATAGCTTAACATTAAGGAATACAACCACTCAAAATCTGGAGGTTTGGTATGGTGTGTCAGTTCTTGCAAAGTCGAAGAGAGTAAATAAATTAATAACTTCAAAATTATTTCCTTCTAGCACGCTTAGCTTGAGATGCATTAATGTTTATCATTTTGAATAAATTTGAAGATGGCAGAAAATCCGACAAATTTGTACTGATATCCTACGAGGCTGACGTGACGTGCTTCCACCATCAGGAATTAATTCTGTAACGAAATAATAAGTGAATGTGAAAACATTCTGTATGGCATGCGTCGTAACTTAAATATGTTTGGCGAAGATATTAATTATTCCACTCGGACATATTAGCTTGCTAAAATTAATGTGCATAATCAATACACGAATTGTCTAAAAATGAAACATGCAGACAAATTGCTAGTTTAGAATCGACTCGCACGATGCTGGTAATCGAAAACCATCAGCTTTTCTCTAGATTTTATCGTGTCACCAATTGGTCTTTTCACTTTTTGCGATACGTTTTTACATGGAACCCCTTGTCGCATGAGAAGTTGCCCCCATCAACGGAGATAATTATGTGCAAAATGGATTTTCAAAGAGGTGCTGGTCAAAGCTGGGCAAGACAATGTTACCGCGACTATTCTGAAACGGATAAAAAGTGGTTTGGCCATTGTTGCCTTTTCCGCATTCAACTGTTACCGAATTGCATGCGTCACAAAGTCAATTGAAATCGTGTTGGTAATCAATGGAATTTTTCAGTCTGGGCACACGTTTCAACCAGAAAGTATTTACTCTCTTTTTTTACAATTGGCCACTGCCAAACAAAAAGTATTATTCTAAACTTGTTTACAATGCAGCAGGAAGAGTGACAAGAAGGACTCTGCTCGAAAAACTCGACATTTAAACTGCTTACGCCATTTCCTACACTGTTGAGTCATTTCTTACGTATTTGTGTATGCCTCTCATGGACAAACGTCTTGCGAATTGGGTCTTGCATGGTATTGCTTGCTGGAGGAGTGTACCACCGGATGATCTCCAATCAGGTTGCACCTTCCAATCAAAATTGGCGTTATTCTCTTCAACCATTATGAATAGGTAATTGCAATGAATCCGGCAGCCTTCATTGCCAGTGTACTGCATTACATTTGTACATTAAACACACGAGGCACGCTTCGGTTGTGGTTTGCAATGCTATGCGATGCCAAAATGTCTGTACCAACTGGAAATTGTTTACAGAAACATGCAAGTGTTGGCCGAGCTCATCAACATGATTTTTAAAAAGCCGTCTTGATAATGTCGGTGACGACAGTGAATACATTTTCTTTATGACAGCTGTGGTGAAAATGATTTGGTCAAGTAAGAATTTTCAGCCCTTGTATGTTCGGGTATGTTTTTGCAATGGCATTCGTCCACGCCGGGGCTGGTTGTAGTTGTCATATTCGGAGGGAAGGTGGGAGTGGAGTCCGAGCCGAAACGGGTAATGGGCCACCTCCGACGGAGTCCTTGATAGCTAACAAAGTCAAGCAGATAGACCAATGTAATTCAACACAAACTTGAACGATTTAACATTGACATAACAAGCATTTAAGTTGAAAGACAATAGTTTGAAGACTTTGAACTGGAAGAACACAGCTTGAGATACATGATACGATTTCTTGGAATTTTCGATGAATATACACTTATTAGGTTGGTGGAGATGAGAAGCAACAATTTCTTCCAATAGTCGACAATTAAACATCAAACCATCCAAAATAAACTTACCCATTGCCCTCAACAGTAGCGTTTGAGTAACAGCAAGTTTAACCTAAAGCTTTAAGTTTATATTAAAATCTGCAGTGCATTAGTTTGCTCATCTTGAACCTCATGATGCTGCTTATCGAAAATATCCAACTTTTCTCTAGGCTCTACCGTGTCGCCAATTGGATTTTGCAAGACACGTTTTTCACCTGGGAGCCATCTCTCTTTCGCATGCAAAGGTGCTCTGGTCTCAACGAGGGCAAGTGGAGGAAACTACAGATAAAATTATTTGTTTTAAACATGGTTTTTTTCGCTCTCATTGTACAAGCTTGTCAAAGCAAACCTACAGCAAGTGTGATGGAGCGAATGGCAAGCAGTTTGGTCATCTTGGTTTTCAGTGCATTTAACTGTAACATTATGGCGTGCCTCACAAAACCTAATGAAATCGTGTTGGCAGTCAACGGAATTTTGCATTTTGGGCGTACGTTCCACCAAAAAAGTATTCCCAGCATACCTATGTAAAATTAGCAAACCTTGTAATTTTTGGTTTTAGAAAAAAAATCTTAAATTTTTGTCTGTAGGAGGACAACCGTTCCGAACCCTTCTTAAAAAGTTGAATATTTATACCGCACACGTCATTCTCGTCAGTATCATTGTGACTCCCTACTTATGGCTTCGACTATGGCTTACCAAAATGAATGACGACAGGGCTAAGAAGAGTTCCTTGTCCCAACTTGGAGTTGTATCGAAACATCCAGATTGTGGCGGAACTCATCAATGAGATTCAACAAAAACTATGCCTAGCCGCCTCGATTGTGGCGGCCACATTGGTGAATTCATTTGCATTGCCAGCTTTGGTGAAAATGTCCTGGTCAAGTGAAAACATGGGAGCCATCCTCTTTTTTGCGATGGCTTTAATTGACGCCGCTGCTATCGTGATAGTTTTCTTTGGAGGGATGGTGGGAGTGTATTCCGAATCGAAACGGGTGTTCAGGAAAATCACGAGGAGTTGAAGTTTTGGACAAGGTAAGGAGGGCAGGTGGTTGAGAATGTTTGCAAAGTCTTGTGCTCTCATAAAGATCAAGTTCGGTAGCAGCAACTTCTTGTAAGAGGAGACCCCGCTGAATTGTTTCAGTACTTCGATGAGTTTAACGGTACAGTTGTTACTTGTTTCTTTCACGTAGAGCTCCATGTTGCTGTGATTGTAGAAAATTGTAAGTTAAACGAGTGTGACAAATTGGTCATTTCAGTGCACTTCGTTTTCAGTGTGGCAATTGCTGGAGGAGCTTGACGTTCATGCTATCGTAAATAAGTTGCTTTAATAGTTTAACGGTACAATTGTGTCGGTATTCCTTGAGGAAGATGTACTTTTCTTTGTTAAATTAGATTTGCTAAGCAAGTCTAAAAATGGTAACAAGAGTTGAGTATGGGCAATGCTTCGTGAGTATTTGTATCAATCCTACTTTGTGAACAGAACTTTGTATCAATTAAAATGACTGAAATGAGTAGAAATGTAAATAATACAGTTGACGAGTAAAGCTGCAAATTTGTTTCATACAGCTCTGGTTTAAGCGTTGATAACACATTCACTCACTCCTGTCTCACTTTCTCTACAACCTCTCCCTTACTCGTAATTGGACATCGCATTCTTAACAAATTATAACTAGCAACTGGATACAGAGAGAATGTCGTATTTTTCATTTCATTCATTGATTTTACAACTACATATTACGACTTACCTAATAACACATAATACGCACATTGATCTGAAATGATCTGCATACACATTCGCATCGACTGCTGAATGACTGCATACTGTTTACTTTGCTTCAATCTGAATGTACCAATGTCTTAATCTACCAATACTACTACTAGTGAGACAGTGCTGAGGCATGAAATACAAATTTGATTTGAGTTGCAAACTTGTGTGTAAGCGTATAACTCCAGTTGTTCCAGCATGTATAGTTGCCCACATGATTATGATTATCAAACATTTTACCAGGTCTACGCAAACCTTCAGGATATTGTGATCGCAAATTTGCATAAGCCAGTACACAAGGAGAAGTCAATACATCAAAAACCCTTTTCACTTTTAGTATACTGACAACGAAACTATAACAGAAGCAAACAACAAAGTGTTAAGTAATCTGTATTTGCTATAAAATAAAAATTACAAAGACTAGCCACGGTATTATCAAATTTATCGGATATAAAAATGAAGGTATACAAAAGTGGTTTTCAGCCTGAAACACATAACAGACAAAGCGGATTCCGATACGCGTAGGCCGTACAGAGGAAAAAGAACATTATCATTGTCATTGGATTTTCCAAGGAAAGTCAACTTTGATTTTTCAGTAAAAGCAAGCACACAGACATGATGACCACATTGACACTTTGCGCATGAATAAATTATTATCTCAAAATAATGCACTGTGCTGTGCGTCATAGGCTTTAGCAAGCCAAGCTTGATAAGAGAATGCAAATGTATACTTTCCGTATTAGTGCAATATACAGGTATTATTACGCTGGCCGAGACAAACTTCGCCAAATTTCTCATCGACAAAGGCTCTGCTGTGTGGCCTAGTTCTTCTAAACGTCTTTAAGAATGAAAGACTCTGAAAGTCAGCACTTAGTAGAACATGGACCAGCACTTCTCCTAAAAGTGCGATGTACAGAAACCTTGGTAGCACATTTGAAAAAAAAAATTCTCGGTCAGGATGATGCCGAGAAAATTGTGAGTTGAGTTTTATCTGTTTTTCAAAAACCCCTCTTCTTTTTAATGAAATCGCTGGTTTTAATTAAATGGCATTGTGTAAACTTTGTAAGCTATCCTTCGTGCGAAGGGAGTTAAACACGGAGGCGGTAGCAAAATTGTTGGAGGTTCTTCCATCGAGAACTGGAGGATACGAAGAGTTTCTGTTAGCGCTAGAAAAAACTCAACAAACGGATGCGGTTGCCATTTTGCGACTACTTTCAGGCTACGAGGCCACGGTAAGGCTTTCAAGTTGTCTCGATGAAATCAAGCGACTTCGAGCAGTTAATTTTAATTCTCAACTGGGTTTAGGACGGAGCTCCATCTTCATCATCCCCTTCCGTCGGGACGCCCTTAGATTTACGCCCGACTAGCCTAATCATCAGTTACGAGCACCTGGACAAACTGAGAAATATCGTGGCCGAGGATCCGTCAGCAATTGATAATTGGTCTGCTGTGATACCAAGTTTGAGTGACAGCACCTGGAAGCAGATTTAAACTTAGGAGGCAGCTCAACAACGATCCTGTCGAGACTGTGATTTACGACACTCTCCAAGTCTTTGTCGGTGAAAGTTCAGACCCACCAACGTTGGCTCTGTTGCTGGAGAAGTTGGAAGCGTGTTCCTTGGGAAGGCTAGCAGGTACTTGGCTACAATAGAACATCTTTCACCATGTAATGCTGTAATCATGTCAGGTGTATCTCAACTGATGTACCTATGCTTTTGTATTCATAGTTCAGCTGAAAAATAGGCGAGGAGAGATTTGGACTTAAAACGAGATAATACGTATGTAAAATTATGTTTATTTTAAATGAACCATTATTACAGTAACCTGAAATCAATTCCTTCGTCGGGACTTGACTTTTAATTAAATATTATGTCACAGTAACAAATTATGGAATATGTATCAAATAAATATTGCATCTTCAAATTAACTAAACATTATCAACATTCAAATTTTAAGCAAGTCTTTTGAATTCACTTCAATCAGAGGTCACACGATTTCAACAATTCCATGAGACTCTCATCAAGCCCCTGACTCTTTCTCAAACTCGCAGCGATTCCGACCGCAGTTTGACCCCGAAAATTTTCAATCTTTACTTGACCCCTCCCCCGCTCCACGAGACATCGGATGCAAGATGCCACAATTTCTTTGTCTCCTTTCCTCACTCCTTCGAGGAGCAGAGAGTGCAACGGAGTGTCCCCATCATTGTCCTTCAGATTGACGTCACATCCCGTCTCCTGAATCAGATACTGCATGGCGGACAAGTTGCAATTATACGCGGCCAAGTGAAGCAAGTTACTCCCGTGTGTGTCCACTATTCTCCAGTCAGCTTTGCCAATGTCGACCAACCACTTCAAAAATCTTCCACTCCTCCCCCCAGCCACTGCATAGAACAACGCTGACCTCCCACTCTCATCTGCGACATTGAAGTCGGCCCCGTTATCAGCCAGTAGCTTTACCGTTGCCTTTTGGAGCTCCAGAGAGAAAACAGCGTTCTGGACAGCGGTTCGCTTTCTTCGTACTCCAAAATCTTTATTCAAAATCGCGCTGAGCCCTTTCTCTACCAATTGTTGGATTATCTTGTGGTAAGCATGAGGAGTTACATACTGTGGAATCTCGTTGAGGATTCCATATCCTCCAGGAGTCGTGGCGTTGAGCGTCTCAGTGTCCAGTTCGAGTGAATCTGTATCTGCACCAAGTTCAATCATTTTTGCGAGCAAGGTCACCTGGACGTTTGGAAAGGCAAGTGGTTGACCCTTTTGAAGGATGCCAGGCTGTTTGTCAACCAAATATTGCAAAATTTTATCCCGACCACGGGCCTCCCTTGCGTTCCGTGTGTTTGCAACGCAAGTGTACACCAAATCGTCTAACCGTTCGAGAACATCACAAAATCGACACTCGTTAACAAGAAACTCGACAATAACTAGGAAGCCTCGCTCCACTGCCAAATGGAGAAGAGACTTGGTCTTGTCATTCCCTCCCAAAACGGCATGAAGATCATCAAATGAAAAACGGCGAGTGTACCATTCACAAGCAAACTTGATATTAGACAACGGTCCATGTGAAACAACAATACACAGAAACCGTTCAACTTGAGTTCGGTTAGTATGAAAATGGGCAAACTCCACCTCATTTAACAATCCAGCAATCTCCTCCAGTTTACAAATAAGGTGAAGCGGGGTCTTCCCTTCGTTGTTGGCATCAAACAAGTCGGACCCCTTGAACACCAGCAATTTAACTGAACCAACCCTTTCGTCTTCGTTCCCACTCCAATTTTCTCCGGCCGCCTTGTGAAGTGGTGTATCACCCTCCAAATTTTGGAGTTTGGGGTCCAGTCCATGTTCCAGCAAGAAGCCGATGCCCCTCGGGTATCGAAAGTGGGCAGCGAGATGGAGTAGAGTGTCTCCCTTGTCATTTACATAGTTGAGATTTGCCCCTTTTTCAATGCAGCATTTGACAACTCTCTCGAACCTCGATTCGACATCCTTTAATTCTGCCGTGTTTCCCACCATGAATCTCAACAGATTCGTTGCCACTTCTGCTGACTCCACCTCTGCCCCACCGGAATCGAGTGCTTCAAAAATTTCTACATCATACTTAATCGACTCTGTTTCTTCCATTACTAGCAAGGCGAGTGGGGTGACGCCCACTTTGTTTCTAAGATTCACCTCCAACCCCTTGCTTATCAAGTACCCAACACCAAACACGCACCTGCTCAACACAGCTTCATGAAGCAAGTTATTTCCTGTTGCTTTCTCGCTCCATTCCAAATCACCGCCTTGTTCCACACACAATTCCGCCACCCTTCGATACTCGTCCTCCTCCTCGGGCCCTTTCTTTTGCGTCAATACCCACCTCAATGTCCTTGTCGCCAAATGTTTATTACTTCCCAGAGCCTCATTTTGAATAAACAACTCCAACAAAGGGAATTTCACTTTTTCAGAGATAGAGTCAACCATTCCAAACCCTTCCCCTTTTTTAAGCATGCACATCAGTGCCGTATCGCCATTCCGATTGACTTGGTCCACGTCTGCAAAATGTTCGAATAGCAACTGGGCTACCTTCAGGACATCAGAATTCCTATTCCTCAAAACAACTTGGTGCAGGGGTGTGTTTCCTTGATGATCTTTCGCATTTACGTCAACCCCAACCCCCAACCCTAGTCCTAGTAACATTTTCACCCCACTCACCGCCCCCCGCTGGACTGCCACGTGAAGTAAACTTTGTCCAGCGGAATTACCAGGGTCGAAAATCCGTCCACTTTTTCTCACCAAAAAGGAAGCTACCTCAAAAGGACGGGGATCATCATCAAAACGACCAAGATTTAGCACGTGATTCAAGGGAGTGAGTCCCTCGTCGTCTGGAACGTTGACGGCAATCCCCCTTTCCAGAAAGTACTGAATCGCATCCTTGTTCAACTCGGATACAGCGGCATGCATCACGCTCCTCCCATCTTCGCCTTTAGCCTCCATGTTGCACCCAAGCTCCACCAGCTTATCAAAGTATTTTACAGGTCGATGACCTCGAATGGCACAAAACATAACAGACTCTCCGTGGTCATCTCTTTCTTCCTCGAAGTCAAAGCCGACCTTCTTGAAAATGTCCAAAGTCTCGAATTTCACGTTGAGACTTCTCAGGGCAGAATGTACGGGTGTAAAACCACCCCTCTCCCGGCTTCTCAGCAAATGCTTCAAAGTCTCTGTTGGAATGTGGGTTATCAGTTCATGATAATCTTGAGCGGACCAGTCACCCACCACAGTTTGGAGGACGGTGGCCCCATTCACGTCTTTTGCAAATAAGTTGGCCCCTTGCCGAATGAGTTCGAGGATGACCTCCAAGTGAACCCGGTGACAAGTCAGAGGAGTCCTATGGAAATCTCGCTCTTCCAGCAAGCCCCTGTCTAAATCCAGCAGTAGACGAATGATTTGAATGCGGTGGTCCACCTCCTCCCTTCCACTAACGTACATCGACATATCTGCCACGGAATGGAGTAAATGCTGACAACTCTTGTCTTTTCCGATGACAAGCTCACCAAATCCGTGATTGTTGAGGAGGTACTCTACAACAGAGTAGTTGCCTCGGAGGAGGGCAACATTGAGCGGATTTGTCTCCGAGAATCTTGCATGAACAGATTTGACCTGCTTTCCGGTGTGTTGTACAAAGTAGTCGCAGGCCAGCTTCACTATCTCCAAGCTCGATTGTTTCACAACCCCGAGAAGAAACTGGTCGTCAAACATTTTCGCCACGGCTTCCCCCGCCACCCCATTTGAAAACACGCCGAGGTCATGAAAAAACTTGAAAACTTGGTCAAAATCACATTTTCGCCACGGCTTCCCCCGCCACCCCATTTGAAAACACGCCGAGGTCATGAAAAAACTTGAAAACTTGGTCAAAATTAGCAATCAAGGATGCTTGAGCGATGTCAACTGCTTTCTCCGGAGTTGTCCCAAATCTCGCGGAGAGAACCAAGCCGACGTTTGGGGAGATATTAATTAACTTTCCCTCCTGCTTCAGCAGACCATTCATTAAGGAGAGGATAACGTCATGTTTAAAAGTTTGTGACTTTTCCGATCCTAAAAACTCAATATTACTCAGGCGAACATCACATTTCACAGTTTCCAGGATATGGTCACATAAAAAGTAGGAAAATTTCGGGTTCACATTGTCACCGCACAAATTTCGTATCACAAACAACGCCACAAAGTACTCCGCAAAAGTTCGGTGGAGGAATCGTGGAGGATGGGAGGAACTCACTGACTCCACCATTCCCAGGCGGAGTGCTTGCGAAACATAAGTTGACTCTGGGATGTCATTATTGACTAGCTCCTCTTTGAAATTGTCTGAAGCAGGAAACAAAAGCTGGAGACTGTACCACAGATGCAAATCTAGTAACGCATCCTCCGAAAATCCGTTCTGATCAACACTTCCTCCACAGCTTCGCAATTTGCTTATCTTTTTGAGCACCATCATTTTGTACAGTTCTGTGAGCGAGTGAAGGTGAACCTTTGGTGGGGCATGGTACGCCACATTATCAAGGTCAGCGTAGTCCTTCGCCTGCTCCTCAAACACTTCCGCTATCAGTAGGCATTGAAGAGGTACCTCCGCAATGTTTCGGTCCCTGGAATTCAGGTTGTCTTTTATAAGTCGTAGGCACTCGTTGCAAAAGGCAACGAGTTTGGCCTCATCTAACTCTCCTGTTTGTGACCAATAAGACTGCAAAAATTGGAGCTGATCCTGCTCTTCAAAAGGTTCCATCCTGCAGCCTAGAACTTCCAGAGTTTCTTCAAGAACAATCGCTAAATGGTTGCGAGAGGTCAGCCAAACTCGCACCGAGTCGCGATACTGAAACGTGTGAAGTTCTGTCAAGATTTTCATACCAAAGTCAAGGTATTCTTCATCCACTTCATCTACGCCGTCCAGGAGCAGTTCGAGCTTTAATGTGTTGGCACACAACTTTGATCTGAAGACCACCTCAGCGAGCTTATTATGACAGCAATGACTTATCACTGTGTTAATTATGCACTGTCCCAAATTTTCATCAGATTTAGCAGCGCTTAACCTCTTGATTTCTTTGACAAACTCGATCATCAGCATAAAGCACACTGTCGTGTCCTGATTTTCGCTGAGTTTCCTCCCAATCTCTGCCAAGGTCACAGACTTGCCCATTCCCGGACTTGCAAATATACATACTGCCCCTTTACTTCCGTTGAACTTATCTAAAAAGTCGGAGTCGCCCCAGTGGAACTGGGAAGTGTGAACAGCGCGCTGCAAAGACTTCATGGTGCCCCTCGACCGTTGCCATACGAACACTCCCAAATTCTCGACAAACTTGAGTAAATGCACGGGACTCTCAGTCTTGGCGCAAATTCTGTCAAAGTCTTTGCTGCTCTCTGAAATGATGAAGCGCACACTCAGGCTCTCCCTTAGAACCTGACTGCCGGAAGTGTCGGTGTCTTGACCTTTGGCAAACTTGGATAAATCGTGACGCTGGATCGACTCAAATACAAAGATGTCATTGTCGCCCTCTCTAGTTTCAAATATTTTTGAGTTTATCACATTCCTCCCTTCAAACGCCCGGGGAATGAGGCAATTTGAGTTCATCTGAGGATAAGAGTTTTTGTCTTTGAAAATGTTGGAATACTCCTCATGAATTAGGTCGAGAAGGGTGGATTCCTCCAAAGTGTGGAAGACAGGGTCAAAGTCGATTTCACTGCCAAAGAATTGTTCCAAATCGAACCTGATTTGCTGTTGGAATGAGTGATGCAAATGAGACCAGAGTGTTTTATCAAACACGACACTTGCCGATTGATAAACAGGATCCACCCCACTTCGACGCATTATAGTCTTGACAATCTCCACGGGGTCGTGTGTGACCAGAACTAGTTTCCCGAAAATCTTCAAGGGGCTTTTTAATAATGTTTCAATATCTTTTCCACAATTAATTACTGGCAGCTTGGCCAATCTGCGCCGTCCAAAAGATGAGTTGAGGTACTCCAAAACGCTGTAAATCTGACTGTTGAGCACATTTCCTTTGATCTTATCACATGTCACGTCACTGTCCAAGGTACAAATTACCAGAACTTGTTGTTTGTCAGAGTTAATGAAAGTCTGCAGCTCTTCCGGTGGGCACACATACTTTTTTCCTCCCAGCGACGGAGAAGAGACCAAACCTTCCAAGATTTCTAAGGCGCCTGTCTGGTTCGTTTTTTCAAGGGCTTGGAGGAGAGCTGTGTAGGAATGCTTCCGTGAAATCAGGATTTTGTACAGCCTCTCCGACTTTTTCAGCGGTAGCGGCTAGATAGTTGTATGCAAAGTGAATATTACTAAACGGGAAGTAATTAACAAATTTTTATAATAAAAAAGTGTATATATAAGTGAACCACGTCAACGTACTTCGTTATCCAGAACTTCCAGGTCTGACAGGATGAGCACATCTTCAGCCACAAGATTGGCAAGAAATTCGGCATGACAATTTGTGAACCGAATGAGTTCCGGAAGATTTCGTGATATATGATCTATCTGAATAGTCTCCATGATTATCTGCCGGTTATTGAATGCAAATATTTTTATAAATGCTTGTCACGCCAGAAGGCCTTTCATTTCAAGAAACTACGTTTCAAATAAACAACATTGCTATTAAGTTATTAACGATTACTGAAGTTGCAAAAATATATATAATGGAATTTTCTAATGTAGTTTTCAAAAAAATTCTCAACAACAACAAAAATAATTGAAGCACGAAGATGTTGACAATTGTGTTAGTTGAGTTGCCAATGGCTTTTAATGCTGAAATATGAGCAGGGATTAGAGATAAAAATAAAGGCAATATGTTCCATGGAATGTTTTATTTACACTTGGAATAATATGGAAGAAGACAAGATCTTCTCCACTTCAAGCGAAGCCACTGTATCCTTCCCATACAAAGTTCTTTTCAGTTACTTGATCTTCACAGTCATTCTGTGTCAAATCAGTGTGTGTGTGTGAAAAAAAAACATCAATACTTTCCACTCGACTTGATTCAACTTAAATGTATAAGTACAGCATGAAATCTTAATGAAGTTACAGCAATTCACATAGCTTTAATTCTCTGTGGCTGTTTTAAGCGTCTCAAGCACATTGCAGTAGATACATGAAAATGAGCAGTTCTGTTTGACTCAATATTTGCTCAGAGACTAAGCAATTTTGCAAACTTCTCGTCGCGACTCGCAGTGAGATCCATGTACTTGTTGTGTGATGCAGCTTGTGTGTGGTTCACAAGATTTTTGCAATTCAGCCATAGATACGCAAATACGAGGCTGTGATTCTCTGGCACTGAATTAGTGCTTGGTCGATACATGTAAATATCTGTACATATGAAGATGCTTTACCCAAGTGCTGAGTTTATAACTATGCAAGTTTTGTATATTTGCAAACTAACAAGAATTTAAGAGGAGATTAGTTTTGTTAGTAAACATGTCGGCATTTCCTTACCATCCTTGTGACCGAGCAAAATGAGCATCCATAGGCTATTCGTAATGTACAATTGAAAACTACAATTGAAATTTGGTGACAATAAAATCACAAAATTTACACATGTACATGTACACACATGTAAGTACTTATTTTTATCCGGTCAAGCAGATTTTTTGCACTCCTCTCCAGTCTCCACAAGTTGTAAATTCAATTCAAAGGAATTTCAGTTCAAAAGCAAAAGATTGATAGTGAGTTGGAAAACAAATTCAAGACAGTTTAAACTCGTCAACCTATCCAGATAATTGATAGAGCCGAATGCC
>JAHZMW010002588.1:0-19600 GCA_027743745.1 Alloscopus bannaensis
CGAAACTGGTGTCACTTCTCGAGCCAACAAACCATGAAAAAAGGTCCTCCTTGATGAAATCCTCTGATGGAACTAGTGCTCAAAATGTGCACTCAACTGGCCAAAAGTTCAACCTCCACAGGCGACAATGATAATGGTTGTAATGTTTGCGCAAAAAAACAGGATAATTACACTTGATACAACAATTAAAAAACTATCACCTCCGTCTCACCAGAAACCGCTTTCTGAGCTCATCACATCAATATGTGTGAGTTCGTGTGGGTTGACTATGACTTTGGATTATTATTAGTATACTGTTTTTTAAAATAAAATTTTTACTTTCACATCACATCCTCAAACAATTCTTGCACAGCATATCTCACCACTAGGACTCTCTCATATTTGTATTATGCCAGTGTATATCTTCTTTTGTGCGTCTTTTTTCTGATGAAAGCCCTTTTTACAAGTCACATTTGCTGATAATAATAGCAATAATAGAAAACGGTTCTGTATGCATGTGGGTCTTCGTGTACACGAAATGAAAAATGTATTTCAGAATTTTCAATTGCCAATTAGCAACTTTGTCAATGTGGAACTTTGTATGCAGAATACAACATCCGTTGCACAGAAATGACGTTGGTGCTCTCACGTACGACTCACTGCACTTTATTCTCACATCACATTATCCTCTGTCGGCCTTTGTCCGAAATTACAAAAAAATGAGTCTGCCGTTGAATAACTTGGTTTTTGTCTTTTGTGTAACACACCGTCAATTAAAAATAATGAGTAATAATGAAGGGCGAGAAATGAAGGGTCCATTTACAGTGGAAGCATGCCACGGCAGACAAAAGGGATCATCAGCCTGCACCTACTTTATGACATGGACACTTTGTTGTTGCACTCCAAGTCACGACATGAATGCGGAATTGCGGAGGATTTTGTGGAAAACACTCGAATTATATGTTTCTCAGAGTTAATTACTTTATCAAGGTGTGCACGCACAGTTCTTCAATTAGATTTTTTAACAAGAAGCCCCCAAAACCGTGTGGTCCATATACATATAAATGAGAATCTTTTTAGTAAGTCACACACAAGACACAAGTAGGTATTAATTAGCGACTCTGATGATGACAAGGATAATTGTCCGCTGCTCAGGCGAAATTCTCTGAAGCTTATTGCAGTTCGCCAATTTGTCACAGTTGACGGAACTCTGTCATGCTCGTCGTCACCCTGTGATTACTAAGGATGAGCTAATAGAAGAGAACCACACGACGCTTTTAAAAAATAGTGTGAAGTACGAGCTTTAACAATTTTGAGGTAAACATTTGCTCAGAAATTAAGTCATTTACGGAGTGAATAAGCGGAAAAAATTAGAAATCACGGCACAAACTTCACATCCGCGCCGACGTCGTCAGCGTATATATGTTTTTATAAGTCAATTGTTTTCAAGTGTGCGTATCAAAAGGAGCTTGTCATTTACCGATGAAAAAATCTCCATTTACTCAATCACGACTGCAATGAGTCTATGATTATAGTGCAACCGTAACGGAATCTTGCACCCACGACGGCACTACTGCAACTGAGGTACATGTGTAAATAGAAGGGCGCCTGGTTGCATCGCTTTTTAAAACACTTCCACAAACACGTCTTGATTTAAAGGAAAGGGAGAGGTGCGTAACAACGATGCACTTTGAGAACACGGTAACAAAGTACAAGTCCGACACTTGTCGATATAACGTGTATTTAACAATGCACCATCATAATCACCATATTCTGAATGATGCACACATACCGCACGTCGAATAACGTGTGTGCATTCAATAAAAACAGGAGTGCAAATAGCGATTTTTTTTTCGCTCAGCTCATCTCTCTCATTCTTGACTTGAATGTCACACGTCCTACCTCCCGTCTTATTTGTTGAAGCTTAGTATAGTGACTTACGACCACTTTAATATCTACATTGATTTGTCCCCTGAAAACGAAGGTGTGAAAAACTGAGGGAGTCAAGTAGAACAATATTATCCTTTAGCGTCCAATACAGTTTCTCTGCGAAATACTGTGGCGAACCCCTGGCTCGTTGAGTTTATTGTGAGGACCACAATAGCAGAGTGGAAACCTTTGCAAACTCTTAAAAAACAGACTTGATTATATGTGCAGGAAAAAGTGTGCCTCGTCCTCATGAATGTAGGGAGAAAAGTTTTTAAAGTATCTGGCTGACGATTGTAAAGTGCTAATGAAAAGGTATAATTAGTAGGGAAAAGGTAAAAAAAATGGATGGATCACCAACTCTCCACCAGAGCTCATGCCAGATAGATTTTAAACAGATAGATGGACTCCCTGCTCATCGAACTCTGTGGGGATTTTTTTGGGGATGATGGAGTGAAGACTTTTTCAGAGGATCACTCACTACGTCGCATACACCCCATTGTTGCCTTTGAGTCTCTCTTTCTTGGCTCACTCACACATTACAAATTACAATTCAATCATGTGCCGTATCTCTCTTCACAGCTTTACTCAGAAGGAATCCCAAGTAGAAAGCATGTGCGTTGGTCATTAATACTGCCATTGCCTACCTAAAAACATGGAGGCAATGATACATTCAGAAGCCATAATCAACATGTGCAATAAATATAAGCTATGCAGACGACACGTTAAAGATGAGTTATCATAACTTATGCATTCATTTTGCGGGGAGAAAAAGGCGAACAAGAGAATAAAAACTAAAGACGTTCTTTGCCATTTCGCGACACACTCACCCGCGCACCTGTCAATGTTGGTGGTACAAGAGAGTTTGAGAAGGTAATGGTGGGATCGCGTGTCGTACACATTGCAAATTCTGGGGTTGCCTTTATAAGGACTGAGAAACAATGACAATCGTTGGACACTCAAACGTGAATCATATGCAGAGAGAAGAACTGCATCCGCTTTGGATTTTTTCAAGTCTCGCTGGACCAACAAAGTCACTCTACGATGATGAGTAATGCACATATTTCATGTATGTATGTACCTATGAATATGAAAATCGTTGAATTATCATATATGTGTGCGGTTGAGGATCTTTAAAAAGAGAATGCTCACTTAGGCACAACAATCGGTTGACTAATAATAACGCATGCGTACATTGTCGTGAAGAAATTCATCTTCACATTTGTTGAGTACGTGTGTATGTTTTTCACTCTCGACGGTGTGTGCTATATGGGCGTATGATGAATTATGGGGTCTCTGTGATAGTAAAAATAAACGGAGAGACAACTACTACTAAAGTAGAGCCTCAAGCAAAGTTTCGAGAGAGAAAGGATTTTTGTACAGAGTGTTTTTATTTCGTCAACCGAATATCCCACACACTGACACTGCACTCGGTATATTTACTCAAACTCATCAGCTTTCGAAGAAGACAGCGGCTCAGCGCACTGCGTGTGAGTGAGCGTGTATAGCATAGCTGTGTGAAGTTATAATGGCCAGTAAAGGGAGTAAAGGAAGATGAGTCCTGGTATAAAAAAAACAATAATTATTATTGTCAGGCCCCTATACAATCTTGTAAGAGGATCCATTATTAAACGGTATTATTTTCATTTATGTACATTCCATTAAGGAAACATGCATTGGGTATAAGTTTGTCCACCCTTATAGTATGTAGTATCCGAGCAGTTTTTTCTATACGTTTTCCTTAGTACAAGCTTTGTCATCATGAAGTGTACCTGTCGCACATGCAAAATGCGAGATTTATATTTTTGAGAGTACTTTTTTCAAAAGACAATATTATGCAGGATTTATGAAGTAAGTGGCTTAATATGGCAGTGGGTAGGGAAAATGTGACAATAACGAGAGAAAAGAGTGCACCACCAAAACTCAGCTCTGAAGATAAGACAAGATATTTTCAAGACAAAAGCTTTGAGACGGAGAAACACAGAGTTTATTTGTAACTGCGTATTCTAGGTATTCTTTTATGCGCACATGTGAACTTAAATTTGTGCTTAGACAACAGCATTATTATGGATTTTGCCGTCTTCATTATTACTTTCCAAATTCCTATGATTGGATGTAGCAATTTTTTCGTGAATGGGGTGAAAGAAAAATAAAAAAATATTTTCTGCTCCTGCTAGTGCCGTGCATCATCTTAACTGTTAAAGGGAGTACTTCAATGTTCACACAACGGTTGAGCTTGACAATCTTGTGTATTATTATTATACTCCATACAAATATATAATATCACGGTTGATGAAGGGATTTTGTTGAAGAAGGTTTTTTCAGAATGTGTGAGAAGAAGTGCTCTTCACCTGTCTGCACGTTGTGTGTTGTATATATTTAATTATCATAATCGCATCCCACTCTCTGCCACTTCAGCAGCTATTTACCATTTTAAATTTGCGAGTTTTGCAAATCGCGTACTTAAACGGCAATTTCCAAACAGACATTCAAAATAATATGAAGAGTGTGCAGATTCATGCGAAATATATTATGTATGTATGTGTACGTCGTCGTGCACAAAGCAGCAGCACGAGCAAAATCGTTGTGAGTTTAGTACGTTTTTTGGACATTTAAAGAGATGACAAATTGTTAAGACTGACATGCACACAATTATTGACACAAGTGTAGTTTGAAAGTGGTTTTAACCATTAGTGATGCACTACAGATGACAAGCCCGTTTCATCTCTTCTCTGTGGCCCTGACCAATATTCCTTTTGGCTGGGAGGAGAAAATGAGACAAACAACGGTATCAAATGTCAAGTTTGACTCTGAGAGTTTGCGAAAATGTTGGGTGCTTGAAAACAAATAAATTATGTGCGTATTCTTCTCCGTCAATGAACCAGAGACTTTAACCCCAAAAAAGCTAGCTTCTGACGGTGTTTGACCATCACATAAATGCATATTATTATGTCTGCACAATCCCATTCTAGTGGAAACGGACAAACGTGCTCTTTCACATCTTGATAATGTTCGTAATGATAATTGTTTATCATTAAACATTTACACAAAGAAAACTGTCATGTTTGATGCCTGATTTGGGACAGTTGACAAACACTGCCAACGTACACCGTGTTGGACTCGTAGCGGTCATTAATTTTTGCCAAGAGATGACAGGAGCTCAAGAAAAATACGCCTTTGTTTAGCTGAGTTTACTTCTCTCTAATCGTAAGAATCAGAAAAAATTGACAGTTATCAAAAACGCGTTGTCTTCTACCTCTCTGTCAATCTTGTGACAAAAAATGGGTAAAAGTAAAAGGATGACAATTTCTCATGAATGAGTCCTCCTGAAGAACACAAGTGACCTCCAAACACAGACTTTTTGACATGCGCAAACATTTACTTTGAGCGCTTTGCATCTTGAAAATCACACTATTAATCTCGAAAAGCCGCTGTTTACAGTTATTAAAGTACACATTAATTGAAGAGCCGCTAATGAAGAGGCTAATAGCTTTAAATGCTTGTGAAATAGTCGATCAATCGGCACATCTCATTTTTACTCAAGCTGCCTAAAGCCACGCTCTGTCATTCTTGGTCAGTCCCATCTCTCAACATGTCAAAATTCTCGGAGTGGTTCACTATTGAATTGAATGAAAGCTAAGCGAGAGAAAAGAAGTTTGATTATGATCGTGATTATTAGATTCCATTACCATTATCAATCGAATGCATTATAGTGTTCGCGTGAACACGTCATACAGAAGTATAAGGAATTCATGGTTTATCGGTACAAATGGCATTTTTTTCTCGCATCCAAATCCAATAATGTTCTCGCTCACTGAAAAGGAGTGTGTCTATAAGGAGTATGTAATCATTGTTATTGTCAGACTTTTAATTCTTTTAATGTGCATGAAACAGCATTGTGAAAAAGTATGAATGAACTTCAAAGTCGTGATCCGTGTACAAAGTTAAGTGACAAAGACATCTCCTCATCGCTTCCATCTCTAAAGTTACACACAAAGACACACATCTATATTTTGCCATAAGGGACTTCCACCTTTTAAGATGGAGAAGATGATGACAAAAAGTAATAATTACAAGCTTTATACCCGTGTGTGCTTCCACCAATATATGTTATTGTGTTAGTATATTAATATTTCCCAAATTGCGATACCAAAGTCATAATGATGATGAGTAGCGGTTTGCTGCAGAAGGAAGAAAATAAAGGATCGGATCTTTCTTTTTTGAGAGAGAACAAAATGTATTCAAGAGTACCCAAAGACTCGTCAGTGATTGATGTGCCGCTCTGTCATATTTTGCGATTTACAGTGAATATTGAAGGGGTGTGCAGGGGATGTTTTAGATGTACATTATAGATAAGTACGTGACGCCTTACCGTTTAATGTTTATATGTGTGCATCAGCAGGGGTAGAAGATTCACACATAATTGAGGAAGATGATGCCTTTTGTGATGACGGGAATGCGCCAATGTCCATAGTCATTGTTTATCTTTTCTTACTCACAGGATTCTTCTGCGAGGGTTTCTTGGTTTTACCAAGAAAATGGATGCGTCTTCTTCCTTTCACTTTAGCTAGAATATTTACGGGAATGCAGAAAGCGTGTGTAAAGTGCGCGGCAGATGACTCGATTAGTAGGACTGGGAATAATGTACTTCGTGCCAGTTTTATAGTGTGCAGGTGTGTATTATGAAGATCAGATAAATGTTATGTGGTAAATTACTTAAAAACTGGGAAGTGCGTAAATTGGATGTTACGCAAATGCAAATTGGGGTGCAAGCAACAAAATGGTGTGTAAGGTGCAAAAAGAGTGGAATGAAAGTTGCCTTTCTTCTAAACTCATTTGCGGTGGGTGACTAATATACGCTGTATGTGGTGAAATCCATTTCTCGCGAACTGAGAATAGTAAAAGTCTTCCCAGATCTATTTGTTATTTTTACTGCATCCTGATTAGTGAAATCCGTTGGTATCACGGTGTGCTTAATAAGTTGAACAATGGGACGTGAATGGACATTAAAATTGCATCTCACCACACAGAGTCATTTATAACATACAAGTGGTCAACAAGGTAAGTTTCTTGTATACAAGTACATGGACACCACACAGTCAACATCTTTCGTATGAAATGAGGAGGAAATGATTCGTTTGGATTTGTGCTCATCAGCTCGTGTAATCATAAAAAAAGAAGAAAGGCTATCATCGTCATTTTAAATCATCCTTTAAATAAATCTCATCAATGCTCATGATGTGTACCCCATGAATCTAATATGAGCTCCATAAATTAAGCCCGGAGCTACGCAAACTACAATGCTCACTCACAATAGGCTCATCCTAATTCCTTTGTCAACACAGACAAGCAAAACACAAGCCTCAAAAAGAATGACGTTTTAAGACGATGTGTTTTGAATCCTGAAAGATTGAAGATGATCGTACCTTGCGCATTGACAATGCGCGTAGGTTTGGCAAAGAAATGAGATTTGAGTCAAACAAGTACAAGTTTACGCAGCGGTGTCTGTTGTCTGAGTGTCATTGATATTGCCGCAATATATAGCATATCGTGATGAACAAGGTCTTTGTATTCATTATTCCGCCAAAAATGAGTTCCAATGATGAAACCACACGACGAGAAAGAGCGTAAGTAAATGATATTTACAAGAAATAGCCGGACATTCAGCACAACCACTTTTTTTGGATTTGTTGAAACTGCGAGTTTCTAATAATAATAATCTCGTACGTTTGGATGTAAAAGTAGGATGTGTAAGTAATGGTAAAAGTTCATATTCGACACGCTTCCTTCTTCGGTTGACAAAGTTTGCATTAGCATCCAACACACAATTAGAGTACTCTGCACACACGCAGTCACCCACTTTAATCATGTTCCCTTAAACGTATTTGCAAACATCTCCCTACGCCGGCTCGCTGACAGACGGGGGAATGACAAATGGGAAATTGTTAAGTTGGACTTGTCACAAAGTACCTCTATTTATCAAAATGAATCCTTGTAAAAACGGTGGTCATCATAATAGAAGTAAGCCTGGCGGCTACGTGAAAAAAGTGTAATTAATGAATAAATGGGCACAGAATATGTGACTGTTGTATTTGCTAATTTCGTTGCATAACTCGCAACACTTCAAATATGGGAATAGCGGAGATTCAATTAAAACGTGAAATGTTAGTGTAAATGGGATACCTGTAAAGTAGCCAGTTAAGGCTCCGTAAAGATAAAGCTGAAATTCAATAATACATAATAGAGTGTAATACTGAATAGATATATTAATTACAGGACCAGACATTTTAATCCGATTGTGACATCTTCATCCTTTGAAAGGCTCATTAGAGTGTCACCAATATATTATGTATGCCATTGTGAAAATTAGGCCATGTGCGCTATTTACCATCAATGGGATATATAATCACGTTTATTTTTGTAAGGAAGACGATTTAAAGGAGCAAGACGGGTTGAAGTGTTTTCCTTACATGTGAAATCATGCATGAGGAATGACAAAATGTCAAAACAATGTGAGCACACTTGGTGAACAAAGAAGGCTTATGTGGATTGCGTAAAAAGGCATAAAGTCCTCCTAGGATTTGCACGAATATCTGCTTAAAACCAGGTCACAAAAGGCAACGTACAATGAACAAAGACAGTTGATTTTTACGATGAAAACTCGGACATTCATATATGGAATTCTTAACAGGATTATGTAATAAATAAGGGTCCACTTTCTCTGTTGGCATTTTACCTGCCCCTCCCTTCGGCTGGGAATTTTTACGAGTGAGGAAATACTATTAAGCAAACGATCTTTAAAATATAAAAATATGAACGGCACGCCTGGTACTGTGGTTTTAGTTTTAATTGTTGGATAATGAGTGGTTCGTGTTGCTTGTAACTCAGGTTTACTGGCACTGAGAGTGAGTGAGCCGTCTATGGAACGTTAAATGCTGGCTGTACTTGTTACGTGCATGCGTTTTCTTTGGATTTGCTATGTTGTTGTAAGAGTATACGACAATGAACAATATTCCGATTGTGTTAGAGTTGTAGCTGCGTGACAGATTTGAAAATTCGAAAATAAGTAAATCTCATTTATTTAGGTAAGGCTTGCAGAAGAGCACCAATTATCCGTTGTGAAATGTAGTCAGCACATGCTAGCGAATATTCGCACGTTATTATGGATCTGCTCTCATTGAGAGCCTCTCAAGTTGCATAAATGTGCATTGTAGGTGGTAAATACGTAAACCTAAATCATGCAACGAACTCTTAGTTCCAGGTGAATAATAGTAATAGCACAATCATGCCCAACTCCATTTGAGCAGAAGTTACTAACGCAAGAAAAGAAACGTATACAGCACATGAAGAACGTGTTGACCTAACGCAGCGTTAGTGCAATACGTTCTTTTTGGTCTATGTCGAAGTGTGATGTAATAAAATACGGTGCACACCGCATAGCTTCAGTCAAGTATACATTACTTGATATACATATATAGCCCATTCATATTATCGAGCGCTTCCATATAATATATTATACCTTATAAGGCACGAAAGATCCTTTACATTGTGTTGAAAACGCTGGACACGGAAACTTGCAGCTACGACCGAGTTCTCCAAGCGGCTTTGTGAAACAAATCAATAAACTTTATGAAGTTTCATGAAACTTACGTACCTACGCTGAG
This sequence comes from Alloscopus bannaensis, assembly GCA_027743745.1. Taxonomy (NCBI): domain Eukaryota; kingdom Metazoa; phylum Arthropoda; class Collembola; order Entomobryomorpha; family Entomobryidae; genus Alloscopus; species Alloscopus bannaensis. The sequence continues at coordinate 9,570 of JAHZMW010002588.1, forward strand.
AACTGAGAGCACGCGATTAAGTACCTATCAAATGCATGGGTCATCAAACCACTTCTAGCCCACCACAACACTACGACAATACTAGTAAAAAGAATTTGCAACGAATTATGACCGAAGTCTAGTCCACGTAGTCTATCTCTGCGTGCAGAGAAAAAGCTCAAAACGTTTCAGCAAGTTCCATTTTCCTTAGTAAGGAGTCCTTACCACTCTGACTTCGCTGCGAATCAGCTCAGTTGTCGCTCGTGACAGAATTCATTTGGTGTATTTTAGGAAATCGCTTTTGCAGTAATTATGACCTTCTCACAACAACTACTATGGATCATTTGGACATTGTCATCATTGTCCAGGATGCTTGCATCCGTATTTGGCAACGTGCTAACCTTGATTTGTAAACTATTCAAGAAAGATGGTGCCCAGAAAAAAATCCGTTCAGTTGTAAGCATCTTAGCAAATTTTCTCACTTACGAAGTCGTTGAAATTCAAAGATTTTATTTCTTCACATATTTATTTTTCACAGAGGACCAGGGCCATGAAAACCCACACCAATAGCCGGACTCCAACCAAGAATTACCCTAAAACAGGTCACAAGGCAAACAACACTTCAGTCAAAAAGTTCCCAAGAATAGCTCTGTGGGGACTCGGTTATTCATTCATGAAGGATGTATTTGATGCTGCAAGCAGTATACCCTTTGGGCGAGCAATGCAATGGATCATTTTGTCATTTGGCAAAATCTTTGAATTAGTAATCTTCTCATCTCGGGGAATACGAACCTTGAGCAAACTCATGGAAAAAATTGGTGTTCAGGACAAAATTCGTACATGGGTCACCAAACTGTTTGGTACAATTTACAACATTCATTGGTTCCATTCAGATGTAGGTGCATTCAGAAAATTTTCATACTTACAAAATCGTTAAAATTGAAAAATAATTTATTTCTTCTCTCATCTTTATTTTTCTCAGAGAACCAGGGTCATGAATACCCAGGCCCAAAACTTGACTCCAACCAGGAGCTACCTGAACCACGTTTCAGTCAAGAAGATCGATGTTTCTCGACGTATTGATCCCGCTATGACCAATGCACAAGGGCTAGGTCGATGGAAAGAATCAGGAATAGCTCTTTGGAAATTCAGTTTTTCTTTCATGAAGGGTGCCTTTGGTGATTTAAGCATTCGACAAATTTGCTGGGACAGTATGTCCTCTTGTCTAGCAATTTTACAATGGGCCATGTCGGCATTCCGCGAAATCTTTGCATTGGTAATTTTTGCATCTCAGAAAATACTCGCCTTGAGTAGCAACCTAATGGAGAGATGTAGTGTCTTGAACAAAATCCGCACAAAGCTCACCGAGCTGTTTGATGGATTTTACAACACTTTCTGGTTCCGTTCAGATGTAAGTGTCTTCATCAAATATTTCTACTTATCATAGAAATCAAAGTTATTTATTTCTTCCTGTCTTTTTTCCCAGATGGCCAAGGACATGAAAACCCTCGCTGAAACCTTGGCTCCACCCGAGAGCTACCTAAAGGCAGGTCACAAGGCAAAAAAGTTGGTTTTTGAACTACTCCAGTCCAATGCGCACCTTCATAATTTCTCGATTGGACGCACTCGTCTCGCTGGAAGCGTTGGAAAGGGAACCTGCATTTCGTACAAGGACGGAGGAATTACGAAGTACCCGGACTTCGACTGCGTCGTTTTCATAAACGACCTACAACCTCCTTTCACTGGTGTGCTTGAAAAAATGGAAGAAATTTTGATGGGGCACCCTCTGATTTTCGGAATTCATCGAACCCAAACCACACTTCATTTCAATTGCCGAATGGATAACTACACCATCAAATTCGATTTATTGCCTTCAATGAATTATGTGAAACACACGGATGCACCCTCGTTGCAAGGCGAAGACGTTAGAAGCTTGGCGCAAGAGGAAGCTCTTCGAAATTTCCAAGATCAATTGGTCCCATTCCGAAATGACGTGGAGCGTATCAGAATTCAAAGCCGATTCCACAGCAGTAGTTTCACAGAAGGGACGGTTGCCTGTATCAGTGAGTATGCTGCGGACGCCAACATCTGCGAGGTGATACGATTAGCAAAATACTGGAATTCAAAAATTTTCATTGGTGAATACGTACCAGGAAGATCCTGCATGATTGAGCTGATTGCCATCAATGTAGCCCGAAAGCGCAGGTGCTGTGTGCTCACAGCTTTTAGGAACTTTTTACAGCAAATGGCCAACCTGAGGTTTTGTGCACTGTCTCTAAATGTCTCGGTTCCGCCGCATTTTCACAATGCTTCTGGTCCCGTCATCGTTGACCCTGCAAATCCGTATAATAATATTGCTTCAGGGATTGGTGAGTCTGCTATTTCTGTATTTGAAATGCAAGCAAAAGAAACGCTGAAGATCCTTGATGACCTTCGTGCTGACAATGAGGAAAAGTACCCTTGGGTCACCAATCCATTGGATAAGATTTTTCGGGAAAAGAGAGGCTCATTTACAGGTTTTGAAAGGAGCTCTCCCTATTATGGCGGAAATTTAATTATTATTCTTCTTGTCTTGATTTTTCTCCATCTTGTGAATCAACAGTAATTATAAGCATGCAAATATTAAATTGTTAGCATTTTAAAATAAAAATATTCAACAATTTATATTTACTGCAGAAATCGCTATATTTGCAAGTTTTCTACAGATTACTGCATACCGATTTCTAACTTGTATTTTGTTTGTTTAAAAATTATATAATTTTATATTAATGATTATTTGTTTCACCACGTATACACAGTTTGTTGTTGTATTATCATTATGTAAGAAAAAGTAAGTACATTAATTGCACTTGGACCGGTTAGAATTTTGATTCGCATTAGCAAGCTTTGTAATAATAAATCGTAATAATAATCACCCCAAATTTGAGATACATTAGCAAATGATTACCTCTTTTTGTTTTACGATTTCATAATGGAAATCCTTACAGATTGAGACAATGATAGAATGTGTAGCCGACTCGCGTTCGGTGGTTGACAGTGACATACAATGACAATTTCGCAGCATCATTCATTTTATAAAACTCAAAATTTAGGCATAAACTCGTGAATTTCCATCGGAGAAGGTGTTGAGTAGGAAAACTATCTTTGCACTAGTATACATTACATCCACAGTTGAGCACGAACCCAAACCATATTAAAGTTTAAAAAATACAAGGCCTGTGTAATCACAATGAACTCTTCCTAATACTGGTTAAAAAATACTAAGAGTTACTCTTTGCGGTAACAGAAGTGAAACCTCAACGCATTTCCGTTTAAATAAGAAATATTACGTAAGCATCCAATTCTTCGAACAGTTTACAAACGTGTTTGCTACTGGAAGGTCAGCCATAAGAGTCATAAAACTCTCTTCTATCATTTACAGACATTAGTACACGAGTTGAGAATTGTTTAACGGAAGAAGAAAGTTATATATATAAGTTTAAATTTTGAAACTTAAACATAATGTTGAGCACACAAGTGCACTTATCACTCTTCTGGGTCAGCTCTTTGATCACTGTGCAATTGGCACTGGTCGGCAGCTCCTTCGCATACTCTCATAATGGAGACCACGATCTATCACTGACTTCTAAAGTCAGAAAGGTGCTTATTCCGAAGGACTGTGATCCTGGCTTTGTTTTAACTGAGTACCATGACAGAACCGCGGACTGTGAGGTGGTTGTGCAAGGCAAAAACTGGACCGTGTTTCTGTACGACGAAAAGACGCTGACGAAAGTTAACAAAACAACCAAAATCACACCGTTTCATTTAATCTATTCCTCAAAAGAGTTGGAATGTAACGGCGATGAAGACCATATTACACTGTTCTCTTCCACTAACATTTCACAGGATTGTGGAATTGACCAGTCTTTATCGAAATCAGAGGAGCCTTTGTAAATAACCATTGCTTTCATCAATCAATTAGACTTGCAGTATATTGAATAGCAAACATGTCAAATATGCCAACATAATCTTTTGGGGTCTTTTAAGATTCATTTTCTTAACGGACGGCACCCTCCGCTGGAAAAGTCCGAGATGCTCATGTGGCAAATGTAATTCGTGGAGACGCTTGCCACTTAATTTCAGAATTGACGGAGTCAGTTATTCAAAGGAGAAGGAAGTGGGTGCTTTTTACTCTGGACGAGAATCTTGTCAGTCGTTAACATTCTGTCGTTCGGAAAAGGTGAACTACTAGCTTTGTGTCAAACTATGTACGTTATACTACATTTTCTTCATTTTTGTGATTCTCTTTATGAAATGTAGGCTTTCCAGGATGCGCGTGAACAGGCTAGTCGGCTAAGGATTAACAAGCTTATCATCGGTCTTTTGGTTGTGACAACCTTTTTCTATTTCCTCACCACGCTCGCGTATGGGTTACTCTGGGAAGGTCAGAATTTGCCTGGGAGAACGCTTTTTAGCGTGACCGCATCACGTTGCTTTTCCTACACATTTTTATGTCTCGCCTACATTGGTGGAGTTTACCGGTGGGATATCTTCGCACCGGCTTTGTGCAAGGCAGTTGGTCAGTCCAACAAAATGATTTGTCTTGTCTTGTAGCACTGATTCAGATTAGTAAATAACGAGTGCACTTTTCTAACGTTTCAGGAATCCTATCCTACTTTTTCCTCATTGCGTCCTATTCCTGGGTTCTACTCTTAAATTTTGACTTATGGCTTACTTTCAGGTAGTAGCACAAAAGGTTTTCCGAATTCTGCAGGGCAAACGGCCTGAAGTGGTTTTTTAAGACTAGATATTATCTCAACAGATCTATAAAGGCGTCTTCCAGCACAAGAAATTTGAACAAGAAATATTTACAATATGTAAGCTTTGGTTTGGGAAGTCCTGCGTTGATCAGTGGCATTTCAATTATTATCGATGAAGTGTCAAAGTAAGAAAGTGTCTCTCAAATTACAGCACTAAAACGAAGTTCAAAGGTTTACATAAAGGATTTACTTGTATGTACTAAAAATTAACGATGTTTCATAGAGGCAAAGACAACATCAATTACAACATTGTGCCGGATTATGGGAATGGATTGTGTTACATCGTGAAATGCGCCTCTCCCGTTTACAATCTTGCCGTGCCTGTGCTGTTCTTACTTCCGGGATTAGTGTTTGCTGTTCTCACCTTCATCACTTTGTGGCAGTTCCATAAGGATACGACCCTAGTGCGGAGCAACAGGCAGGATGACAAGTCTAGGTAACTTTCACATGATAAACGTATTTTTCCCCGAACCCTGAACTTTTTGAAGTTATGCAAGCCTGATCTCCTTGTGAAATCCGCAGTTTTCAGTTGTACTCAAAGCTATTTGTAGTGATGAGCTTAAGCTGGTCATTCCAGCTTATTATTTGGGCCATTGAAAATGCATACACTGATGACGACAGTGATGATTTAAGCACTCTTGCAACGGTTTTCCTAATACTGACCTGGATTGATGTGGTTGGGACCTCAATCGCCTTTTTCGTCATATTTGCATGCAAGAAGAACACTGTAGCGCAACTAAGACAAAAGTATCCAAAGTTTAATGGTAACCGTTTAGCAAAAAGCATGATACTACACTTGACCTACCACAAAATATCTGATTGGATACATAATACAAACCGTCCAATCAATTTTGCTATTTTTATGTGCAGCTGTAGTTCAAAGTTTCAAGGAGCTGAAGCAGTTAGTGGAATGTGCTAGCTGTCGATCGGATGCTTCAGAGCTAACAGCAACAACTGCCCTTCCGCAAGGAGCTAGTTATGGAAGTGAAAGCAGTACCACATTAAATCATGCTCATTAATACCGTTTCATGATTGGGTTTTATATAATGAACCCCAAAAACTAGACTGTATAAGCGGTACATACTCCACCTACGACTATATTTATAAGAACCAATTTTCTTACAAAAAATATGATAAACGATTATATATAATCAAAGTATATATATTTTATAAAATATCGAAGAAGTTTACTTTGCATATAATATTCTATTGACTCGCATAAGTTGCAAGATAACACCGAAGCCGATACGATTGGTATGAATTCTGTCAACCTCTCCTTTAAATTACGTAGAACTGCCGTGAACAAATAAGTGTTGTTGGTTTATTTGAACTACATAAGCGGTTGAGATTACTAATACGACATGAGTACAAGCCTTACAGATAAATAGAAACCATATCATTCCGTATTCGGAGTTGTAGACCACTCACGCATTTCTGGAAATTGTGGTCAAAATTCATGTGGTTTTTCGTCAGAGCTGTCATTGCGCTCTTACGATTTTGAAACCTGAGGTTCGTACACGGTACAGTTCAACTGAAACAGTTTAACCACAACATTCATTCGTACAGTTCATTAGAAGTCGTTGGTTCCATATACATGCAAGAAATCTACTTTCGTCATACAACTGTAATACAATAATCGATCACACGATTCATATAAAAACGTAGACGACGATATTTTCCAGTCTAAGCGTTGAGCAGTGTACATACTACAACAAAGTCTAGTATTGGTCTAATACTGATTTTAAAAAATGTCGAACAAAGTGAATTTGACTCTACTCTGCTTGACTTTACAGTTATGCGTGGCATTGGGTGAAAACGTTACATCCGCAACTCCTGATTCGGAACTGGTATGCTTAGCACCCACTATTTGTTTAACAAATTTTCAAGATGGTCTATTTTAAATTTTTTGACTTCATTAAAAATGATAGATAACATGGACAAAGCAAAAGACTCCAGTTGGCCAGGAGTTGCACAAAAGGTACGCCCGGGAAACCACCATTCACACCTGCAACAGTAAAAGCTGCACAAACGGGATTTGCACCGAAAAGAACTACGAAGGGCCCAACCCGCCAGACTGGTGCAGGAACTTGGTTCCATACAAAAAGCAAAGCAGTTGCAGCTGGACAAAAGAATGCTACGAAGGCCAATGCTACCAAACAGAATCGAAATGTGATTCCGACTTTGAAGACGCGACTTCAAGAACGACCTTCAATTTCGATTGTGGAAGGATAACCTGCGTCGTCAGGGCTTGTACTCAGAATGTCTGCAAGGCTCCAGAAATGATGTCCAAGCAGGAGTTTGAAGATAAGTTCACAAGTCGAGTTCCAAATTGTGAAGACGTGGAGAATGACCGGCGAAAGAAAAGGGCTTCTGGAACAGCACAAAGTTTGCTCGACCACTGTTGCGACATTGTGGCAAGATGGGGTGGGACAACCAGCGGGTCTATTCGACCTCGTCGGAGAAGAAGCCAAGGATAATAAGATGTATAATTTAAATTATGTTTGATGCTGACAAATAAATGATAATTACGACGCGTAATATGAAAATCATATGGAAAGGTTAGCTTATTTAAAAATACAGTTGGATTAATTTACAATTTTTTGTCGAATAAATGTTTGAACAGATTGCAAAAATTTATAAAAATGTTAATTGCATATCAAATGTGCTTACTGGTTCATGCATACGTATTTCATTTCGTATTCAGGTCATAAATCATTAAATCAAATTGAGTGCACGTGTTGAGTCGTGTGGCGTATTGCAATCCATTTTATCTTCGTATTTATTTACTGTGCTTCACATGAGGTTATTATTAGAGGCTGATTTTGATGAACGATGAGACAAACCGCATAGCAGTCATAACTCGAGGTTACTTTTCTTTATAAAATTAGTCATTTAATTGAAAACTATTTAAAGCTACTATCCATGTTAATGTATCTAATTAGTAATGCCCACGCGCTTCCTCGTTACAGAGTATTTGACGTTTTCATCACTTATCAAGTGATGCGTTTGTCTTACAATCAACTTTAGCTGACGTAGTTTTTGAAAAAATATTAACGTACGCCCGTATCTATTTAATGTTTATTATTAATTGCAACTTAGTCATAATAGTACAGTCCTAGTAAAACTAGCTAAAATATAGAAATAGAAAATACAACAAATACTCCAGTGGGTTTATAGTTTTCGTTTTTTATGCTTCATGAGTTGCAGAAAATCTGCTCAACACTCCCAGTTCGTATCCTTCCCTCTTATCCTGAACGGTCCATGAATTTTTCTGGACACAAAATTTATAAATAGCTTGCTTGATATTTTTTAAAGATAAAAACAGTGTGCCACATATAATGTAATACAAGGAAAATGTCTAACATGAACAGTGATAGCCTTGTCCATTATTGTGTGTATTATTGAAAGTCTCCGCTTCCAAAGAAAGCGCTCAAAGTCTAACGCGCACAGGTCCTTGAAAATGTGTTCTATTAAAACCATTTCCCTATGCAAAGAAAACTGTGTTGTAATTAGCAGGTTTTGAATGTAGATGTAGTTGGCGTTTAAAAAGTAGGATTTGGATAAAGCTGAATCCTGTCAATTTAGCTACCTCGAGTTCTCACTAATCGGGAAGTAATCGGGAACTGTCATTTCCGGGTTCTGCGGATCGAGGTAGGGGCTTCCACCTTCCTTTGTGTACAAACCTATGCATGTCAGATTGTTCAACTTTAATCTAGTATTTATTTTGAAGACATCTTGAATTACTTCTGACTTTGTTGCAACTAACTTTCATCAAAGCTTTTGTTGTAAATGTCCAGCTCCTCAAACATGTCGCCAAAATTTTCCTGCTCTTCCAAATAAATCAGGGCTTCTTTCTGCTTCCTAATTTCGGTAGCTGCCAACGTAAGTTGAAAATTGTCCACAAGCACGGCAACAAACAAACTGAACAAATACATTTACCTATATGTATACCTTACAAAGCATTTTAAATTTGAGCGTGTAAAAACATTATACTCAATGAAAAATGTAGACTTACTTCAGAAACACAAAGTTCTCAATAATGATGTAAAAGAAGAGGTACATGAACATGATTGGGTATTGGGTGCTCTCCGCAGGAATACGTTGCAGAAGCTCAAACCAGTCGTCTAGTGTCAATAACTGAAACAGCGTTACAAATGCCAACCATAATTCTCCAAAGTTGTTGGGTGAGTCGTCAGCGAATAAACCACGACCCATTACGGCAAAAACAAATACAAAAAGAGACATCAGCACAGCGATAGACCCTGAAAATTAAAAAAAAAACAATACACAATCCAACATTTGGCCGAAGAAAGCTCAGGTTATTTGATTCATGTAAATAGCTCATCGTATGAGCCTCATACCCATGGACAACATGCTTTGGAACACAGTTGTGACGATGACTTGAAGATTAGGTAAAAATCTAAAGAGAAATGGTTCCCATAAAATATTATTGGTTTTGCTCACTCTCCAAACGGTTCACTGATGTGAATTTCATACTCACTTGATGACAATGGGTGAGTCGTCAGCGAATAAACCACGACCCATTACGGCAAAAACAAATACAAAAAGAGACATCAGCACAGCGATAGACCCTGAAAATTAAAAAAAAAAACAATACACAATCCAACATTTGGCCGAAGAAAACTCGGGTTATTTGATTCATGCAAATAGCTCATACCCATGGACAACATGCTTTGGAACACAGTTGTGACGATGACCTGAAGATTAGGTAAAAATCTGAAGAGAAATGGTTCCCATAAAATATTATTGGTTTTGCTCACTCTCCAAACGCTTCACTGATGTGAATTTCATACTCACTTGATGACACGAAGCAGTCGAAGAGCTCGAAGGCTCTTGAGTACTTTAAAGTAGATATTTGCGTTGATATCCGTGCTCAGGGCCAAGGTTTTCGTTATCAGCTCAACCGTCACTTCTCTGAAGAGGATAAAAAATCATTTCCAGCATTCATATAAGATTCAATTCAGTCCCTTTCATATCTTGCTACTCAATTTGCAATGTTGAAGTACACAAAATTCACAAGTATGATCAAGATATCCAAAAGATTCCACGGCTTCTTAAAGTAGTCTTCTTTGTAAATCGTAATTTTGAAGGTCGCTTCCACAACGAAGATTCCGATGATACAGTTATCCAAAACGATTAATGGAAAAGCTATAAAAATTATAGAGTGTTACCATATGTCACAAAAATACTTTCGAATGTGAGTAAAAAGATTCCAACAATGGATACGATAAT
>JAHZMW010002589.1:0-50435 GCA_027743745.1 Alloscopus bannaensis
AATAATCACAGCTGAACTCCAACCATTAAGGATTATCTTTATGGTCTTTCTTCATTTTATTACTGAATCCTTTATTTTCAGTACTGCGTTCACAGTTATATTGTCCCAGACTGAGGATACTCTCAAATCAAAGTCTCAATACTCACCAGTCGCACCGAATGTAAGAAGATTCACATCTACGTATATAACATCTCAACCAAATCGGAGAGCGTCCTTTGCAAAACTTTGGGTTTTTCTCTGGCCCACAAAATGCCTCTTTGATGTTTTACATAAAGCACGAGTGTTCATAAAAAAGTACAAAGATAAAAAAATCACATCTCGCTACTTTATATTCAATGATATTGAGGGGTACCATCATATCAGACGGACAGACTCAAGTACGCATACTCACTTTCGTAGTACGCTCTTCTACGTCAGCTTTTGCACAATGCTCTGATTCCATCCGGGATTCCTGTTATTTCAATTTGATCTCAAGTCCTGATAATAACATCCAATATATCGGCCAATAAAAATTTCCCCGTTGGAGTCATCCCATTTCGAAAATAAAATGCTGGTGAGCAGAGAAGCATGAAAATGGAGGCTTTTTCTTGGTTGACTTGAAGTCGTTGTCGTCGTGTGATAAAAAGTAAAAGTTACTACCCTTTTCCCTTTCATACTCGACTTGAGCTAACTGCACTTAACTTTCCCTTCCTTATAAACGCATACGCACACAATCGCAACCATACATTTGTTTAAGAATGATCTGTGACGGGGAGGAAAGTATCGGAGAAGAAATATTGTGGCTAAAATTATTCGGAGCAGAAGACTCAATTTCCTCTCGTCGAAACTACACTCGCCTTTTATAGCCATAAAAATAGGAACGGGTATACAGTACACTTTTGTACACGTAAATGGGACAAGCCTGAAAAACCAACAAATGGTTTGAAATGGTTGGATCACACACAGATCACGAAACCCAAAGTTGACTATCTAAAATGACTTCGGGTTCAGAATGACGACAAAGCAGTCCGCCGGAAGCGGAGCTGTCTCTAGTTTTTTCCTTTATATTTTACACGTGCTCCGAAGAAATGCTGTTGGATTTTCTCAGAGGAAAGGTGGTAAAAACCAACACCAAACTTGATCTACACAGTGAATAATACACAAAGCGAAAAATAGTATTGTATATGTATGCGCAACTGAATTCCAGAGTTGTGAGATTTATTCAAGTTTGAAATTCGTGAAAATCGCTTTTTGGCTCCACAAGGAAAGGAAAACGAACGGGAGCGGTGGAGCGGCAGCCAAAAGTTGGCCAAAATTGTGGCCTTATCGGATCGGATTCTTGGGCTGGTGAGCCGAGCCCACATAAGCGACCAAAGCTTGCACATACAATAACTTTATCCTCACCGAATCCCATCTTTTTGTTTTCCAACTTTCAGAGTCACTCTGTGTGTGTACTTAAGACAAGGATTTTTTTTATTCCATGGCCAATTGCCCTTTCATGATAAACTTTGACATGCAACGTGAAGAAACATATGCCTTATATATTTGTACAGCGTGAGTGTGTAGAGAGATAGTTACTGGTGAGTATTATTTTTCTTGTGGAAGGATGATGATAACAACATAGAAAAGTATATAATTTGGAGTTAGTAAGCCGGAAGAAGACAGTTTGGGAAAGTGTGGAAGCATATAAGTGAGCCTCGGGTATTGAGACTTTTCTTGGTATAGCGTGACAAGATATTTTTTTCTTTTCCCGTCTCCATTTATTGTTTGGCGTTTGTTTGATTGCAAACTTGGTGTGTGGTATGTACATTACTGTATAGTCGTAGTGATGATGCGGCTTTCACAATTGAGTAACACATTTATTCTGCTAAAGTGAACTTTTCGGGATAGCAGTTTGCGTGCGCTCTTGAGTGGATGGCTTGGCATAACTACGGTTCATTTACTATCCGCAAATTTTTTTCGACAACATTTCACAACTCTTGGCCAAGACGACCGGAGAAAAAAAAGTAATTTTGCCACTTTATCTACGGACCACAAACGTGCACACAAAGAAAAACATGGAAAGGTAGCAATTGCACAAGTGTGCTACACGAAAAGTCTCAAACTGAACAGAGTTCTTCATTTTCGAACCCAACCCTCACAAAGAAAAAGTCTTCAAGTGACACAAAGGACAGTTTTTGCAATCCAATAACAGAATTATCATTCATAATTCTCTCACAATTGTGTTCATCCATCTTAAATCCCGTGAAATATCAGATTACATTTTCTTCTCTCAAAAGCGTAATCTTTTCTCAATACGAATCTCAATACGAGTATTATTTGCTCTTACATGCCTTCACCCTAAAAAAATAAAGCCCGACCTAAACATCATCATTATCCATTAATTACTTGCTGCAAACAAACAAGCTTGCCCTATTTTTCTCAATGAAACCTTAAGTGGGATATGAGACGACAAACTATATGAATTAGGACTCGTTTCAGCTTGGACAAACCTTAAAAGAAATTACTGACCTTCCTTCCCAATCCTGTGACAAACTACCAATGGCAAAACATTCAAGCCAAATCTTTCAAATGTAGCGAAGAAAGAGTCTCCAAATCTATTCAACTCTCTGGCTGCTCATACATTCGAAAGACGAGATAATGATGGGTTTTGCGCTGAAAAAAATGCGAGACAAAACAGTTTCCGACCAAAAACTCATTTAGATTTTGGCCATGTATCGGTTACCCATTATTATGTAAGAATAAGCCTATGAGAAAAAAGAAAGATCTTTGAACATCTCCTTTTCCTTTTATCTGCATATTTTATCTTCATTATTGCATTACACACGTCTCGTCTGTCTCTCCGGATCCTTACCCCCGCCTCCTTTCCTCCTGTTGAGTGAGTGACTGACAATGAAATTGTCAAATAAATGACAGTACTCTCTCTCAAGCTCTCGTCATGTGCGTGAGCACTCTCGTCGATGAGAGGAGACACGTAAACAACGTGAAAAAGGGATCACATCACATTACACACACATCTCCCAAAAGATAAACATCTTTCTTAAGTTATTGAGCTGTTTACTCTTAATGTTCTTTGAGAAAGAATTTCATGCGTAGCCCACACTTTGCTTGGAGTCCAGCTAATAATAATGCACAGTAAGTGAGCACTATGAGATATTTTTGTGAGATGAGATACTTTTTTTCAGAGTTTATTTGTCAACGGGAAGAGGAGAGCATAATGAGAAAAGACGGAGACACGGAGAAGGTTTCCTTTAAACTCCATGTTTTTGTGTGATGGTGCTGGATGCTTGAATCTGAAAATCGTTAGAAATATATGGTAGTCATAAAACCCCCAGAGTGAGGAAATGCAATGTTCCATGCTTTTAAAGCATGAAGGTTGTTTTCCTATTTATTGCAGAGGCACACACACATTAAACCTGTCAACCTTTTCACAGCTCAATGAAGTGGACCATTTTTTTCTCCAGGTTTTATTGAGCTTCCATCTGCTAAACGTTGTACATCGTGTTTCGTGTCTTTGTTTGATGGTCATACGTCTGAAAATCTGTTTTCAAAATATCCAGCCATATTGAGAAAGACAAATCTAAGGTCACTTTTGTGGACACGTTGTCGTATCGTTAATTTAGAGGTAGCAAACTGTGTCGTTTTTTATGCTCATCTTTCTTTATCATCACGTGGTTGTTTCGCTTCATCGTTAATTGTGCCTGACGATAGCTTTCTGAAGCCATTAAAAAGATGAATGACCACACCATCGTCTGCTGTAGACAGTGTACACGGCTGGCAAAATCTGGGTTTGCTGGTGACATATTTGTCAACTGTCAATAAATAGCTGAGTGTCTTTCACTTTTTTATAGTAAGAGACAAGTAAATTTAAAGTGGAAACTTGAATTGTGCAAAATTACAAGTGACTGTCGGTGATATTTTCAAAATGAGGTTTAAAAGTGACAGCATACTTGATAGGGCAGCGATTAACGGATTTTTAAATTGCAACGCGTTTAACAAAAAAGTTTTATTGTATATTAAATTAGCTTCAAATTCTGTGTTGTAGTATTTGAGCCTGTGCTCCAAGTAAGCTACTAACAAGCAGCACATGACAATGACACTATTTCTGTGCATATATCCACGCATTTAACATTATGACACAATCCGCATCCACTTACGCTACCCAGATCCCCATTTTGTCCTCCGTGCCCAGTCTCCCTCGGCCGAAATACACATTACTTTGGCCAAGAGGAAAACCATAAAACTTACACGAAACGAAACCAAAACCAGAAAACCAAGAGACCAGGCCCATTTTTGGTTGAACCCTCGGACTACCATTATATCATTTCAGCCAAACTCGTGCAACCAAAAAACACACACATGTCCAACGAAAGAAAAAAAAGCTTAAAAACTCAACAAAGGCCAACATTTGCATTAGACAACGGAGAAAAGCGTATAATGGAATTGAGAGGTGCACTGGTGAAGTAAGAGTAAAAGAAGAGCAGATGAGCATAGAAAACAGCTTTTTGGGGTTCGTTCCATTTTCAATACGTCACCCTCACCACATGGATTTTTTCCTGGTTCAAGTTGAATGGCTTTGGAAATGAAAGGCCGTTTGTTTGGTTACATGATATGCATTATTGAAATAAATATGCTTACCCTCTTGACATGAAAAATACAAAAAAGTGAGTACGGGTCGTCTCACTGAATGGAGATGGTGAAAGACGAGACGTGAATCGGATTGGGTATTGCGCACATGAATTCATTATGCGTTTGGCGAAAGCATTTGGCTTGAATTAAATTAAAAGGTAAATACACAATATACAAGTATTATCTACAAGCAAAAATATTTCAGTTGCTCTTCGTTGACAGTCCTGGAACGTCAACCTTTTTTGCTGTTTTAAAAAATATGCCTTCGAGAATAGTTTACAGCATAAACCTGCATCTGACTGAGGTTCTTGTATGTTAATTAGAGGTCTAAACGATACACATCATCTCACCATGTAGCGAAATTCTAGTTCATAATCAAACGATTTTATTTTTAAACATTTCTTCATTGGATTGGATTATGAATCTGAATCTAATATAAAATAATATGAAAAACAGCAGAAAAAATTTCAGGGTGCCCCAAGAGAAGCATTAACAAATTCTAGTAACAAATAATTATGTATATGTATTATTTTGCTCAATATCAGAAGAGAATTTACGCTTGCGTGAGTGTTTGTACAAATCATTCGAAATTCCAATTGTGACGAGTGATTTATGATTAAATATTTTCAAACTTTTTTGTTTGGAAAAACGCATGCCTCCTCTTACTAATCCTTTGTGGATTGAAGTGGACCAATGGCCTATATCCAGTGTTCCTGTTTACTACAAAAATAACGAATAATGTTCTCAAATGTGTTAATGGACTTTTTTTGAAATTGAACCCCGTATCTACTTCAGTGTTCAGCAATTGAATGGCTACTTTCAGAGAGTTTCCTCATTGAGTCTGGAATGTGCACATGTTTCCATTTGTAATTTTGGGGTTTGCACCCTCAGACAGCCCACGTCACGCCATCACCCTCACCGCATTTCTTTTTCTGATTATGGGGTGATTGTAAACCGAAGAAAAGTCTTTCTAAATGCGTACGATGAGGAATTGGTTGTTGTACGAGTAAAAGACAAAATTAATGGTGCTCTTTCTCTGAATGAGATGTCTGGAGAGTTTTATAAACTTTTGTGATAGTGGGCACCTTTCTTGATACAAGCCATTTGGTATTTGTGACCATATTACACCATGTCATTTTCCTATTTTATTCACAACTTTTCTTTCCAATGGGCAAGAATCTTTAGGTAAACTCATGAAGCTGAAAACATTCATTCATTTCAATTCAACAATGCAAGAAAGCAAATTGCAGATGTGTACACATATACTTAACAAATAATAATAATGCAACGTGAACACGAAGAGATTTGCTACGCTTTTTGTTAAAAATATGTTTTCAACATCTTAATACTCGTAGAGTGCTCCCTTTATTATAAAAAACCTCCATTATAAAGAAACCTTTAAAAAGAAACGGTGAAAGAAAACCAAAAACCGTGTCGTATGAATGAGTGTACATGGTTGGGAAGACGTGAGTATGAATTGAAATGTAAACGCATTGTAGAGCTCTCCCTTACAGAAACTATTACAATGTGTTTCAGCAATGTGTTGAATGGAGATGTGCTGATTGTCGTCTGCCAGCCTCCTGTCTTACTCACCCCCGCCCTGTCTTTCCCTTTTCTTGTTCAATCCACAAAAGCATGAGTTGTGTTTTTTTTTGTGTGCTGATATGCTACTAAGACGTAATTTTCAGAGAATTCTTGTAGAGTACACCTATATGGCAATTTTTAATCGACAAAACACGTATAAGAACAATTATTGCTTGGTGAGATGTATTTTAACATAGATATTTTGGTTTAAAGCACGATTTGGACAGCCTTAAATTTTAAAATTACTTTTCATAAGAAATGGAGCTCGAACAGATGGGTAAATCGGCATTCGTGGATGGTTGGAAGCCTTTCAGACATGGCAAATACGAAGACTCCTAGTACCTTATTATCTGACGGCCTTGGGAATCGATTAACAACGGTGAAACAAAATTTGTAGAGTTGCAGATGATTTGTCTAAGCGTTCAGTCTAATAAAATTGTGGCACGAGTCTGGAAGCCTTATATAATGCATCAAAGTGACGAAAAATTCAACGAAATAAAATTGCCCTCCTCAGTTGAACTGGAGCTATACAATCTGAGAAACCCTTGAGCTATAATATTCTGTGAGTTCGTTTACAACTCTAGAAGACACTTGCCTTGTGCAACTAGTAAATTCCCTTTCTAAACCCTATTTAACATTACTCAAATTTGTAGGACTCATCCAAAACCACTAAACGTCTTCCACCGGGCAAAATTTTTGCCACAAAAGCCTACACGACAATATATCATAAGCCAGTATTAACCTGAAAATTTTATAACCTTAACAAGTGGATAACGAACCCTGTTTATCTCTTGTTAACACTCACTCACGCAACCCAAAGGATATGTCGTCAACATCCGTTTCAAAAGTGAACAAAGGAAATGGTGGATTTCACCGTTTTTGCCCGGGATCAAGAATTTTTTGATGCTCAGGCCAAAAGCAATAAAGCTGTGAGATAACGGACAGCTACCAGAAAACAAGGGTTTTCAGCAACAAAAAATCCCTTAAGTCACACATCAAAACATAGATTATACACAGATCCACTGTTAACAATTGATTTTTACGATCCTATATGGATATACATAACTGTACACAACACGACGGTAGCAAAAGGAATATAAAAATTTTTACGACAATTTATGACTCTTGCTCTGGCGAACAAATATCGTTGTAAACGGTTACGGGTGCAAACCAAAAGTTCATTTATGACTTTATTGAAGAAAGAGGAGTCCTTGCAGGATATCTCTTTGCCACATAAGCTGTCAGCAATTTCATGAGCATGAAAATCTAGAGGAAATGCATGAAATCGACGAGATTCCACTCCTTTTGTTGGACAAGACTAAAAGGTGTCTTCAACGACAGCACGTGCTCCCAAATAGGACATTAGTAGCATTCTATACAGCTTGTTATCGAGGAGTGCACAATCGGCTTTATTACACTGGTAATATAACGGTCTCCTCAAATATTGATATGGGTTCCGTTTGACGTGGTGCACACTTACAATCTTTGATGTTATGATTCATGATAGAATGCGCGTAACAAACAAAAATTCCAGACAATGATATCCACTATTCCCTCTATACTGCTGGACACTGTAAAATCTGTTGTTGAAATTAAACCAAATTGGAGCTTAAGTAGCCGAAAATTGGACACTAGGGCAATGGGACTTTTCATTAGGGTACATTCTTGTAGGAGCTAATATGCTGGAGTTTTGTGTTGAGTAATAGTTGGATTTTGTTGCTTCAATTTGAAAATGAAAAATAAGATTTCATTGTCAGCAACTACGCCAGCAGATGCAGGCGACACAATTATTGCTGGAATTGGTGCAATGCAATGAGATCAGTGGGACAAAGTGTTCCAGTTAGGGCTTCACGAGTGTTTGACCATACAGTGTTTTGACCCAGCATAATAGTACTCATAACAAACTGGAGAGATGATGTTGACTACAAGTGGACTTATTTTTATGTTTTTTCTTCCCCACAGTACCGTTATGTTTTGTTAGCAATAAATGTGACAAACTAAAATAGACAAGAGATCGACTCATAATATTAAAGAGATGACGCATCTTGTCCTTGAAAATGACACTGTAGTGACCTTGGATTCGTACACGGTATATAATATTGTATGATGCCAAGAAGACGATTGAGTTCGAATTTTCCAGCGCGAAGTAACATTTGAAATTTCTCTTTAACGTTTCACCTACCACAACACAGTAATAAGAAATCTGTGTTGGAGACTCTGACGTTTATAAAAATAATTCACTGGTAGAGTATCTATATAGGATAGTAATTAGTTTGTAGGTAGTTAGGCTTATCACTCATTGGGTTTGCATTGATCTAATGTTCAATGTTAACTGGTTGATCCTTCTCTAACAAATTAGAGTAAACTCATACATTCTAACAAGTAAGTAAGTAACATTGTAAGTATTATTATACTTTACTACCTATTTTATAAAAATGAATTAGAATTCATTATAAGAACTTATAGTGAGACGTAAGATTTCATATTTATTCCATTTGTCTCGAATGTAGACAGTCAGCATCTAAAGTGTGAAATATTCATTTACCTCATAAAAACCTTCATCATCACTAACATATAACGTGCTCCAATGCAAGTTTCAATAATACGCGCACAAGTAAACGTATCATCAACTCAAACAAAGCTCCTGTTACTCCTCGCTTTTTTGCTAATAAAACTCGGGTTAATATCACACAACAACAATTTCTTCATAATTTTCCTTCATAAAAACCTGCACGGAAGAGTCGCTGAACCTCGCAAAAACGAAGCAGATTAAAAGTACACCTTTCTCGCTTGGATTCTCAACAAAAAAATCGCCCTTTCTCATTTAATTCTTTAGGAGGGAGGTATCGCAACTCTGGACTCCATTAGCTGAAGATTTTTTTTTGCTCAACTGAAAGCTTATTGCTTCCATTCCGACTCTGACGTCGTCGTCGTGTAGTCCGTATTACTTACATGTACCATTAAAACTGTGTGATGAGATGGGGAAATTACGGTAACAAAAAAAGAGAACTTTTTTAGTGCCGGCCGGAATGAGATTTTTGGGGATATTAAAGGTCTGTGGTTCCCCTCGACATTCGACACGCAAACTTTGATGTCTTCATTACAATGCCTCCCCATTTCAGACATTGACGAGAGACGCGAATAGGCAGATGGGCTATGTCGATATGTGTGACTGAAAATGAAGCGATGTTTACAAGGAGAACGAATTTACATGATGAAACGAGCGGATAAAATGGGTGTATTAGCACCGCGTACCACATCCACCACCACCACCGCTGCTGCCACACCACCTCCCCAAATAACCGTGTGTGCGTCTATGTAAAATAGTAATGGAATTATTATGACCATGGCGCGGCCATAGTTGATGTCGACGACGACGATATGCCAAGTAGCACCAATGTCTCCCCTCTTGGCCACCATTGTCAGCCAAAGGGAAATGGAAGAGGAACGGACGAATAGATCAAAGCATAAAAGGGGTACGCTTCTCTTTGGATATGGATAATGACTCACTTCACTCTCAGATTATGTAATGGGTTGAAAGAGGCGAAGAGAGAGAGTCGACGGATTGGATTACGTTTGTTGTGTCGGAGAGTAAAATGTAACGACAGGAAATAAAAGGGATGTGTACGTGTAATATGTTTTGCACGCTGCTTGCACCAAGCATGGAATATTACATTATTACTGGTGTTGGTCAAAATGCTAACGTGGTGTTGTCACGAACGCTTCGCACTTGCACGACATCCCCCTTTGTGCTCTCCAATAATGAATGGTGATGCTACAAATTACGAACTTTGGTTGATGTGTTGGTGTGATCATGGTAAAGTATTAATGGGAGAAGTTCCACAAGAAATATTCGGTTTCCCCCGTTTGTCCTATGACCACCATTACTCCGCTTCTCGACGGTGGTCTTGGTTTTGATTGAATCGGACTGTGTTTTTTGCTAATATATAACTTCGTTTTTAGATATCCAACGATATCATTTTCAAGTGTAACGTGGGATAAACTTATAGAGACATTATGCTTTTATTATGTCTGGATCGAAATATGGCCAAAAATGTGGCCAAGGCGGAGAAAAAAAAATGAAATAGAGTGCTCAACAGAATTATTCATTCACTTTGTAATAACTGTCTCCATTTCTTCTACAAGTTCATCCGGTCTGTCAAGACTTATTACGCAATTCATTACACAACCCTGAAAAAAATATTCAACTCAACTTCCTTTATGGGAGATTCACAGCTTTTATTTATTTTACACAAAGACCTCCAAGGAATTGGGCAACCGCTACCAGTACTCTCTCTCTCTCTCTCTCTCTCTTTCCAATAATTTTATTAACGCAAGTGCCATGTATAATGGCGTAGCGTCTTACAATTCAGGATAGAATCCTCCTGCAAAAGTATACCCGTGAAATTTGGAATCTTCACGGAAGACTTTTTTATGGATACACTCCGCATGTTGGCATCGGCACAAGGAAAATACATCATCATGTGACGATGCATAAAATATATTCGCTACATTTTTTTTTAGTTAAGTGGCTCCCATTTCCATTGTGAGTTCCCCATTGTGAGAATGGAAACTAGGAGGAGAACCGAGCAGAGAAGACGTTAGTTTTGCATCCCATTTGTGAAGTGATGCATTAGTTCGCCCCATCGAATACGCAATGTCTATTGCGTCTAATGCAAGACACTACTCGTACTTTGTAGTGGAGTGAAATGGATTGGATTGACTTTTTGTGAGTGATACAGGGTGAAAGTTTTAAAAAGGGTAATACACACAAATTCATATTATCACATATCAGATATGTGTATGTTCATACATGCATCGTGTATTTACTAGGTTTTTCTTTCAGCAAACCTCCATATACGCTACATATTCTAAAGTAAATCTCTATGTTTCATAGGATCATCGTATGTGGCATGGCAAATGGCACAACTCAATTCAAGTGAAGTTAAACCAATAGAGCAATAAAAATCGGTTCGGTTAGCCCATTCTTTTTTTTCTGCCCTCACATAATATACGCTACTTGAGCGATGTAAACGGAGTCTCTCCCTGAGCTGACTTTCGCTTGGCAAATGCAAAGATAGATATATTGTGTAGGTAATTCATGTACAATGTTTTTGGGATGAGATTCAAAGGACAACCCTAGTTTCACGATTGTACCCATTTCTTTTTTCCCTTCTGCTTTGGCTTTCCACGTTTTGTCGCTGTGTGTGGATTCATTTCAAGTGAAGTGAATGAAACGAGACCCTGGGAACTTTGGGATGGGAACATCATCATGTCTCTTTTATTGTCATATCATGTTGAGTGCCATGAGTCTTATTGCTCGCTTTCTATGCATTTATGCAGCAAATACACTTTTTTCTCTTGCATTTGAATTGAAATGTTGATGTACTTTTTGAAAAAAATTGGGAGGTGAGCTCTATCTTCGGTTCACAGTTCACATTGTCAACATTTGACTATCTCAATACCTCATATTATGCATGCCTCTCTACCACTGAATCCATTTAGCTCCCGCAGTCTTTGGCCATGTATGCGGTAGCAGTGGTGGCATTTTTCCAATCATTTGGCGAGCGTCACATAGGCAAGGTAGAGAGAATTGTGTTTCACACAACTCACACTTTCACGCTGATCATCTCTGATTCTATAGGCTTATTGAATTTTATGAGTCTTATTCCTTCGTGTTTCCCTTCTTTCCAGAGCCTCAAGAACAATATCCTAAACCCAAAAACGGAGCCAACCCTTTTTACCTTGACATGATGTTGATGGACCATGGTGAGCGGATCTGCATGCTGGTTAAGCACTGAGAAATCATTGAATCATCTCCAAAAATCTGCTTAGCTTCCTCAATTCTTCGTTCTTTTGTTGTGTAGTAATATCATTATAACATCACTGTTTTTCTGTCCAGTTCAAAAAGTAGAAGTGAGTTAACCCTCATTTTCACCTTGAGTGAACTTTTCCCACGTTTACAATGGATTCACTTAACTCGCAAAAATTTGCTTATATATTTAATGATTTACAATTTAAAAAAATGAAATTATTATACAGCAACTGGCTTATGAGACTTGGCATTCAAAGGCTTTGTTGACACACGTGACCAAATTTCGCCACTGGTTGCACGGTAGTCTGGAAACTTCCTTAACTGAAACCACGAACATTATGGATGTGAGATTGACAGCTTTAGTGGTCACCACCAGAGTACATGATGGAAGGGTAAAGTTTTCTTGACTTACAGACGCTTGTACACTTTCTCAATTTGCTTGCGATGATTTTTGCAGCTTCCTTGCCACCCTCAAGGGTGAGAACGCGTCGAATTCCGTGCTCCATACTTTTTTCTGAGTAAAGGCCCGTGTATTCGACAACGTGCTCATCGTAGTCGTCATCCGTCTTGGCATCTTTGGAGGTTAGAATATTGTGTGCAGCGAGAACACAGGCCTCCCAACATTTCGGCTGAATAGTATACAACATTTGCACTTTGTTTTTCAATTTAATAAACGTAATAATTTTTACCAAGAGCACAAAATGTAAAAATATTCTAACGTACACTATTTTTCAAGCACTTTTTAGTCGTCATTTCCACCATCTTCCCTCCACCTTTCAAGAAATCGGAGGATGCTTTTCCAATGCCTGTAATTATCAAGACGTGTCAAAAAGTTGCACGATCTCATGACTGTAATTAATTAATGCACCTTACTCGTTTTGGCTTCATACCTCGATTTTCTTTGTAGCCTTTGTGGCAGGCAAAATCTGGAAATAATTTATTCTGCTTCTTGTGTGGTGTAAATGTATGATTTAACTGACTCAGAGTATCCCCCTGTACTCCAGGGTCAATCAAAAGTACCACCGTGGCAAACGACGCGAGGTATATAAATGGACTCATTTTGAAAAAACCGGTTGTCTACACTGATTAAATAAATACTAACAATGAATACATGCACACATTAATTTCATGTCATTGTCTCATATAATATTTCACTTATGAATCATTTCAATGAAAGTTATTTTTCAATAACATTTAATAGCGCATTGTGTGCACATTTAGAACCATTCAGAAATCAAGATGAATAGCAATTGAGTCAGCAAAATATTTGCATATTACAATTTCAGTTCAATAAAATATATCTCAAAAACATCTCGAGTCGAGTTGAACTCTTGCAAAATAACCAATCCTTTTGCTTACAATTTCCAACTAAAACATAAACTTCTCGCACTCACGAGAGAGCAAGGGTCTCGACTTGTCTCGACCCTGAACACAATGTTAAGTGCAAGCAGCTCCGTGAGAGAGGGCACACGCTTCATCAACTCATCCATCTCTTTCCTCTACACGCGCATTTCCCCTTCATCTTCCCTTCCTCCGATTTTTTTGGCTGACTCTTTGGTGTGAGCGAAGCCTTTCTGTACACAACATGATGTCATGACAGGCCCAACTGCACACACGTCATACGCGCATCTCTCTCGTTCTGTGATGATGACGAGGAACATGGTTAGTTTACTTTATTACGGGCTGGTTGAGTGAGCTCACGATGGAAAATGTTGAATGTGCTCCTCTCTCGGGGGGAAAGAGGAGGAAGCCTCAACAACTCCACACACTATTATATCTCGCATATCCTTGCAGTGATATAGACAAGGAAGAGGGTAAATAAAAAAGCGAAACATCATCCCTAGTTTGCTCTGGGTTCACCCCAAAAAATATACACACCACCACCACCAACCTCAACACAGAAGAGTACGTGGGGTTTTTAGCGAAAGCTTTTCCTCCCTTGGTGTCTCCAGCAGAGGGATGAAAACGATGATGATTATGAAGCGAAAGTGTAAGTAAAGCAAACGAAGAGGGAGCGGAGAGATGCATTTTTCGGATTTTTACAGAATCTAGACTGGGAGCACGATGTGTGGTGTTTTTGTAAAGATTCGTTCAAATGTAGCGTAATAGGTTAAAGCTTTTCGGAGAGAGGAGTAAAAAAAATGATCGTAGATTCTGTTGAACCATTGCATGTTACTCATTTATTTTATTTGGGTTTGTAATATATTTTTTTTTGTGTAGACGCAATTTATATAGGCACACATGTGTGCGTAAGGATGAATGGGGAGGGTTGAATCACAAAGGTTCCAGTGTGTGGCATTTGGGATTGCGTTTTGTGTGCTTCTCTGTTATCATGTCAGTTGGTTAGGATGTTGGGAGAATTTTGGGATTGTTGTTGGGAAACCCGTTTTGATACTCGGATCCCCGAAAACGGTAATATAATGCATGTATGTGATGTGGTCGACTGGATGGAATATAGAACCGTAATCATGGTTTTGTGTGTTTTATTTTCTCTGTGACTCGCGGGCACACTCGCTTTTTACTGATAAGGGAGAGGGATGAAAATGGAGGAAAGGGATGCAATAAGTAAAAGCTCAAATGTCTCTGTGAGTGACTGAAGGAGAGAGGAAGCAAAGTAGGAAATACATTTGGGGGGATGATCATGGCATCGAGGCAAGTGGCAAGAGCCATTAATATCTACATGAGAATAGGGAAAAATGACAGGAAAGAGATGAAAAGTGTATTCTATATTTATTTTTGGTCTCGGTTTTGTTTTCGGTCACTTTTTCTGGGGAGGAGAGATCCCAAAAAAAGAATTCTGTGACACTGGAGAAATTGGTGAGCTATCCGAAAAACGACACCATTGTCATTTTTATTTTTAATAATAACTGCCGATGCACAAATGTTTATGCTCTCCGTTTATAGCTACAAGATTCGTTCGAGAACCGCTGGTACAAAGTACCACTATACTTAAAAAAAGTTTCACTCACAAGGTGTTTATAAAATTCAGCTACATGCAAATATACCAAGATTGTTGTGAATACTGAAGTTTAAAACTTAGGTATATTTTTTTTTTCATTTTCACAAATGATACGATCACGCTAATCATCATGTTCACACAGCGGCACATGTGCTCAACTGTACACGTTACCAATTACTCATCGTCGCCTATCAATTTCTCCCATGTTTGCTTTCTCATGCAATAAATCCATGAACATCATAATATCCAGTTTTCCAAGTAAGACATCTGCGCCCAATCGGGACAGATTCTCGGTGGTGATTCCCTGTGATTATTCTTGGTCACTGAGTGAAACTGAATGAAGATGGAAACTCATTTCGGCATCTGCATCTGTGCACTTTTCAAATAATATACAATATTACTAGAGACCTTCTCTGCATTTCCTACGGATTTCCACATCTTGTCCGTGAATCCACGTCCAATTCATTTCAAGCTGTGATGGTGCAACAGCCGCAGTACTTTTTCCATTATCACTTCATCCCCTGGTAATATAATATGCAATAATAATACGGATCACAGCCGAATCCAAGGCCCTTTTTGCCCCTTCTTTAATAACTTCACTGATGATAATGAAGATGATATATCTGCACTTACACAGATATCATTTCTGGGGCCAGGGAACGCCAAGCGAGATCACAAGGGACTCTCTCACTATATATACTATTCGTACTACCCCAAGGGAAACCGAGCTGTGCATCTCCGCTATTTCCTCCATGGGACATTTTATACAGAGATAACACACCCGTTAATATTCAATCCAGATTTGAGCAAGCTTTCTGCTCAACATCTCCCTAAAAACTACATACTGAATGAGAGAGAAAGGGTCGCATGCAACACATACAAAAAAACTTCATTTTTTGCGTTGTGTACTGTGGGTACCCTATAACCTACCACCACCACCACAGGAGCAAAGTAAGGAACATTATAAACGTTAAATGGAAAGCCCATACTGTTAATACTTTGCAAAAGGAGCAGAGGCTACTTCTTTTTTTCAACGTACCCATATTACACACCGAACATCCCCCTAGTCTCCCTTAAACCAAGACCAAAGACCATCATCGCCCATCCAGCCTTACATTTTCCATCCTTTTATTCACAAAATATTAGATGAAGCACATAGGAAACACACTGGAGATTGGGGAAAAAAGGTCGACCCTCGTCGAGTTTATATGTGTAATAAAAAGGAAGAGAAGAAGCATCAGCCACCACTGCTATTACCACACACACACGTTTAAGAATAGTTGTAAGCAAGAGAGAGTATAAAGCTGTATGTATGTACCTCAAAAGCTTAAGCTGATCATAAAAGCAATAAGCACACAAGTTCAACTTGAGAGAGAGCAAAAGTGGGGATATTTTTTCCGTCTTTCCTACTTTTTATTCACCAGTTGGTGACAAACTCACGGAGAAAGAGGATCCCCTCTTCTACACTGTGTGCTCTGTGCGTTCTTCTCCTTCATTTTTCCAACGTGTAAACACACACACCAAGACAGAGAAAGGAAAAATAGAAGCTAGTTTGGGTGAAATATAAAAAAAGATTTTTTCCCTTCCCCTTCAAACCTCAGTCTGCGGAGTGGTGTCGGGATGCGAACATCCTTGTTCCTGTGTGCAAGTTTGTGTGTAACTAAAGAACTCGTAAGTAACCCTCCTTCGGTGGGAGAGGAAAAACGGGAGTTCTCTGCTGCTGACTCATTCACTTTTTTTTCCTGTGTTCACCATCGCTGCTACAAAGTGAATATGAAAAAGGTTGGAGATTGGAAGTGAGGGATAAAATAAAGAAAATTGTGTGATCTTTTCCAACATGTAATATTGTAGTATACGAATGACAAAAATGAATATGAAACAGGGAGGAAATAATAAGCAATAGCTGTGAAAAAGTTGGGATTCCATCTCTGTAAGCCTTTGTTGTGAACGCGTATGCAGTTTGACGCAAAGTTTAGAGTAAAAAAATTGAGTGTGTGCCTTCAAGAAAATTTAGGGTGAATAAAATGTTGAAAATGTGTGAAATCTCAGTGGACAGTTGATATATTTACAAATGTGAACGATTTGCACATTTCTGATTGAAACTCAAAGTGTGAAGCGTATTTTCATGTCATTACTTTGAGGGGAAGATATATTTTAAGTGAAAAGTATACGTATTGGACTGACATTATTTGAAACTTGGGCCTCTTCTTTACTGGGATCAAAAAAATGGGTACAGAGCTAATGGAGAACGGAGGCGGACTTCTGTCTCCTCACCATCATCACCATCATCATCCTCATCATCTTTTGAACCATCCACTTCACGCTCCACCGACAGCAGGACCTCCACCTCCGGGAGGCTACTTTGGACCTGACTACACGGACTTTCAAGGTGGGGGAGAGCTGATACAGACGGGGAGTCCGAACTTACTTTGTAGTGCTTTACCTAACCATTGGCGGTCCAACAAGTCACTTCCTGTAGCTTTCAAGGTAGGCAAACTCTTTCAAATCTTGAATTCTAAGCTGTTCAGACATACTCATGCGAAATTCTCAAACTTTCAACGCAAACTCACTCTAAAGATGTGTTTACTTTGTGAAAATTCCAAATTGGGAATGCCGGTAATAAATCTGAAGTTTTTTATGATTATGGTTAGCAAATTCTTGATTTTTTCAATTCCTCCTCTGAACTCTACAGGTAGTTGCGCTAGATGAAGTTGAAGATGGCACGCTTGTAACTGTGAAGGCTGGAAATGATGAGAACTACTGCGGTGAGCTTAGGAATTGTACCGCCATCATGAAGAATCATATTGCGAAATTTAACGATCTCAGATTTGTCGGACGATCTGGCAGAGGTGAGCAAATATTTTACAAAATCTTGACTTTATTATAGTGTGAAGTCGATCTTTATCTAACGTTATCTTGTTTCTTCACAGGGAAAAGTTTCACGATCACCATAATCATTCAAAGTCGTCCAGTCATCGTTGCATCCTACAATAAAGCTATCAAAGTCACCGTCGATGGACCAAGGGAGCCGCGGACCAAATCATGTACGGTAATTTCCATGTTCTAAGAACACTTACATCTCTTGTCACACTTGCCTCTCGTTTGCCAGCTAAATCTGATAAGTTTATCAGCATAACATGTGTATTTCACTCAGAAAAGACGTTATCTCCACATATTACAACAATTTAATCATAATCGGTAATCACACATGTGTACTTGTGCTTATACCTGTAATTTGGAAGAATGAAAGCTTTACCTTAACTCACCCTTTGGGAGTACACTTTCAAAGCTCATGTAGCGGATTAGCCCAAGAATCTTCTTCTCTAACTTTTATTAGCCTTTTACCCCTTTCATCCTTGATTGTAAATCTTTAATTCTTAAGGAACATCCCCAAGAAAAGGGTTTAAGAAGGATTGAGGGGAGCGTGTTCAACCACCGTAGGTACACACATGTGCATATTCTTCTTTAAAAGGCGTACCACATATAAGACACAAATCTTCGAAAAGATTAAGATAGCACCTGAAATGTACAGTTATTTTGACAGCTTAAATGCAGTAGCACAACAGCACGAGCATGAGTGGGCTTGAGAACATTATTGTCTTGTAACATGTCGTCTTTGTCTTGTGTCATGTCAAGTAAAGTCATGCACAAAGAAAGTTATGCCGAGATTTTTAACGACATATTTGTCAAAAGGAGGGAGAGAAAAGAGACACGAACATCTTAAAACTTTGAGAAAAAACGCTGCTACTGGTTTACAACATTTTAATCGCCCTCCAAATTTCCAAAGCACTGCCTTTTCATTGCTTTTTTGGGGTGAAGAAACGTTTAAAAGCGGAGAGAATTTCATAGCCTCACGTGATCCACTCAAATTTTAGTGCACACATGGGAGCCCAAAAATGCGGCTATTAAATGCGTAGAGCAGGTAGCATTCTTTCAGAGATAATAGTGCAGTTGACATGGTTTGAGGGAATGAATGCACTTGAGGGAGAGGAATAAAGAGCTTTGGTTTTTATGATGATAATAGCTGATTTTAAATGTGCTGTAAAACTAATTCCTACCTTGGGCTTTTGTCGATGCTGAGAATTCAATTTGAACCGTTTCATGCTCAAGTTGAAAACTATGTAATTTATGACACTCGTTCTGGTCGTATTACAAAGAGCGTAGGTAGAAAGTATTGAATTAGTGTGTAAGCAGCATAGGTCAAGCATGTACTACGGATGCAGCTTTGGTCGGTATTTTCTACGAATCGACTAACTGGTGACGATTTACATTGAATGCTATGAGTTACTGCACACGCTTGGGAAAAAGTACGAAGAGAAAGCAAGTCAAAGCTGGTCTCTTTGAAAAGTTTATAAAAAGTTTTCACCCAGTGAGCTGTGTTTCTTGTGACTATCAAAGGTCAAAGTCAATTTCCCGTTGAGTTGAGATTCAGTACATATTCGAGATTTCATGCTTTGGTACTGTGAACTGAAGCAAATCTCAGTGGGACTATTATAAAAAACTTTTTTCGACGATTAGCAGATAAAGGCGATGTGTGAAGATGAGTTTTTAAACAATTTCGATGCGGTCTCAGTCTCGTCCACTCTGACGGAAGATGATTTTGTTAGTGATAGCGTGTGATGTTGGTTGGCCACTTGCCACTCATTTGTCATGGCTTTGACTTGGTCTCTCCCCTAATTTTTTGTAGGAGATAATAACTGTTGGAAAAAAACTCATGACACAACACAAGCGATTGGTGGACGCATCCACACTTATCCAATTTGAACAACATTAAAATCTTGTTTTGAGCCTGTTAAAAAAGGTGGAATTTTCAGGTGCAGATGTGTAACATTACGAGATTTTGAAATGGCTGTTGTGTGACACGAGTTTGAAATGAGAATGAAGTAATTAGCAGGGACGAAACGGAAACGACCGATAATTAGCCGTTAACCTTATTCTAATTTCCACTGATACAAGTGCAATTTCCATCCTCGTACACCAAATGAGTACATCTCTTTTGGTGTTTTTGCAAACGAGCTAATCCCACGAAATAATGTAACATCAGTCTGACATGCACAGAGACAAAAGGAAATTACTAGCTCATCCTTTTTACCTGTTTACAACACTCCACTTCAACGTACTTGAGCCGTCTTTTATTGGCTTTCAGCAATGAAATGTGCGACAATGAGTGACACAAAAGCAAATAGGAAAAGGAATGATGACCATTTGGATTGCTACGATCTTACGGACATGCGTGCTACTTGCGCTGTGAACAACAATAAAAACGTGGAAGAAAATGGTCATGAAAAGCAAATGGGAGTGATGCATAATGCTCCTGAGTCCAAATGCAATGCTAATGCCAGCTCGTAGAAAATTATGACCCTTTTCTTGTATTTGCACATATTTATAATAATACGTAATGCAGAGTCAAGCTTACGCGAGGATACGTGGTTCGAAACTTTTTATGTGTGAGAGAAATGTGACTGCTTGTGAAACCATTACAATCGTGAGCATGAAAGGGGAAAATGCTAAAAGTCAAATCCATTTCCATATCCATATTCCACACAAATTTTACGACTACACACTCCTCATTGTTTTCTGTCTCTTGTTCTCCGCTTTAAGAGCTACGTACCAGACATGTGAGCCGTGCACTCACTTCTGTGAATGGTGAGATTTTGGTCATTTCCGGTCATGAAAAGTTATGTAGGGGTGTGGTGTTTTCTCTGGTCACTCATGTGGCCAACCGTAAAAAGGCTAGCCTCTCTCCTCTCTGTCGTCCTTTTTTTCTTCTCTCTGATCCTCTGGCGTCAAATTGAACTTGTTCCAATTCCCGTCTTCACAATATCTGTATTATTTACAATACATATATACCGTATGGGGAAACGAATATATTATATGGTTCATCTTTTTAAAAACATACAGCGCTCCCAGCTTCACTCACTTTTTATTATCGAGCATACATGATGATGGGCTGCTGCTGTGCAAAGCGTAGAAAAAATAGCAAAAACGTTCGTTGTAAAAAAATTGCTTTTGAATGTGCGAGTCTTTTATACCACGTTTTTTTGTTGCCATTCCCATTATTTGAGCGAAAAAATTACATATCTACAGATATTACAGTAGACAGACACTAGGACTGGGAGACTGTTGCAAAAAGGAAAACACAAAAGATTCCTTAAGATGGCCAGAAATGGACCACAATAACATCTCGCTTGACATCATCATCGCGTACTGTAACACTGCTTATTTTGCTCTTGCGAAAGCGCTTTCTGGTTTCTCCCCATTTTGTTTAGACAACATAATGGTGACTTTGAATGCTGGAGGAAAAAGTTGTAATAATCCCAAAAAATTGTTATTATCTTGACTCGGTTTGTGTATTATACGCTCCTTTGAATAGAACGCTCCTTTGAATAGAACGCGTGTTCGTGGAGCGTTCAAAAGTGTTTTGGCAACTTTTTCATTTTCCAACGGTTTTTCCTCCATTTCACCCGTTCCAATGATAGGGATTCAATATCTTTATCAAATAAGTATGTATCTACTCTTGATGATGTAAAAGGTAGCCGTTTCCATTCACAGAAATAATTTTTGTGTAGTGTACCAAACACTGATGTATATCCATCCTCATTCCAAGAACGGGCTCTCACTTCCTGAAGAAAATTTCCTCAGATTTCTTTCCCTTTCTGTGGTGCCCATGTATATTCCTCTTTTTCCGGGTTTCTCCACCGCTACTACCACCAAGGTCTCAGTTATTTGTCCTCAGTTTCCTCTCCAATTTTTTTTACAACTACTAAACTTAGGATTCCCAAGAGCGGGTATACATTTCTCTCAGCAAAACCACGAATGAATTCATTTTATTTTCTTACGACTCTTCTTCGGATATTTACATGATATATAAAGTTTTTTTCTCCGCTCCTCACCACCACCACTTTTTATCATCCTCTCCTTTCTCTTCTCTCACTCCACGGTTGTTCAGTTGGATACACATAAAATGCGGTGAAATGGACATTATTATGCTGTTTTATTTATGGCCACAATTACTCGTCGAAGAAAAGAATGAAGCAATGGGTCGTCGTGTCGTCGTGGTTCACTTGAATCCAGAACCGTTTCTTTTGGCTTGTTTCGTACACATATTTTCTCTTGTGTCATCATCATCATCTCGGCAACTTTACAAGCCTTACACACTTCGGTACATACATTTGGACTATATCATGTCCACATTTTGTTCCAAAGGGACTGATAAATATCTCACTTTTTCTCGCCAAAAACCATCTTTTTATGTTCGTGTAATCGCAGTATTTAAAGATCAAAAGGCAAAGACTTTTTAAGACATTTTACCCTTGTGGCACATCAGTCGTGTGTGCACACACTGGATGATGATGATGATCCTCTGGTATTTTATCTGAAAATAGTGAAGTGTCTTATAGAGCAAATGCTCACCACGTTCTTTATACTTATACTACATGTTTTCTTTTTCTCTTTGTGTAAGCAAGCTGAAAAGCATATTTTTTGCACTTGACTCCAACAATTTTTTTGTGTACACCACATTGCGCTACCAACATCATCACCACTGCCACCACCACCACCACCGCGGCAGCTGGTGCACAACACACACTGCCAGCTTCCTTTTTTCTCCACCGACGGAAAAAAAGTCTTTGGGAATGTTGAGGAAAGGAATCTTACACAAAAAACGGGATTTTCTTCCCAGAGAGAGTCTTTAGCACTATTTTTTGTGAGTTCATGTGTATTTGTGCGTATGAGAGGGGAAGTTTGGAGAGAAAGAGGGACATTTTCTAACTGAATGCATCTCATTTCCTTTGCCGTCTCTTGGAAGAATATATAGCAAATGCACCGACAAAATACCTTGAGTCGTTCATCTGTTTTTGTCTTTATCAAGATTTAACTCTGATTCCATTTCTATCTTTGGGTGATCTTCCCCCGCTCCTCCCCAAGAAGAATCGACAAAAATATAACTTCAACTACATCCTTTTCTAAGCGTGTATACATGGAAAACCAAAAAGCCAAGCCAAGACAAGCAACACTAGTGTTTTTTCTGTTCTTCTTTGCTAAATATCTCCTGTCATGTTTTTATCTTTCGAACACAGAGATAATACTCAACGTTTTTCCTTCTTCGTATTTTTATTGAATCGGAGAAAACAGAGTGAATTTCTTTCAGAGGTTAAAAGAGGGTTGTGTATTTGGTATCACTATTTTGGTCTCATTTCCAAACCATCTCGTGTGTGCAGATAAGACGAAAAAAATGTTCGAAAATTCGACCAGGTTGAGCCATACGTGGGCTAAACCTCGCTATCCTTTCTTCCTACACATAAAAAATTTTCCCTTCCTTACAAATACAAACAAATCATAGTACATCGTCCCGTGTGTGTTTTTTCTCGGGACTATTAAAACCCGTGTAAATACCTCCGATCCACACGGGCTCCCGTGTCCGTGTTTTCTCAGTGAGAGAAACTATGGATTTCGGAGTTTTTGAGGAGAATTTCCCTCTACACCAAAGAACATTATTCGTGTCAGACACAGGCAGACCAAATCACCGACAGTCATGTATTGTAATCAACTCTCCACGATCACAGAGCCCATAGCCGACTCAGTAAATAAACAGAGACGCTCTACGAGAATAAGTCTAATACAAGAGTGCATGATGGTGTTGGTACGAAGTGAGAGGAAAATAGACTAATATCTTGATCAGAAAACAAATAGAGAGACTACTGCACAATGAACGGATTGACTTTAAAAGGGACATCATTTTTATCCCCAGCAAAAAAAAACGGCTCAGCATCGTCCAACAAGCTTTTGACTTGTACTCCCGAAAAATTCTTAAACTTGAGGGAGGGAGTTGCGAGAGTAAATCACGGAAGAAATGACTGCTGAGATGATGATATGTGTATACAGCGATTTTTATGATGCATCCAGCTGTTCAGCTTAAACTGAAGGAGTCAAAAGAATTAGTCTATTTTTCTACACAAGTCTGAAAAGGATAACAGCTCAGGCTTCCTCAGCTCCATTTTCTGCCACACTACATGGAGGTGGTAAAGTGAAAAATCCTCTTTTTTTCTCGCTCTCTCACATCATCATATCACACGTTTTTTGGGGATGCTAAAATTTTGTGCATGCCTTTCGACTACTGTTGAGTTTACATAAGATGCTCACAAATGTTCCCAGAGTTGCCTCGTCAAGATTTTTATGAGCCCATTTCGGTCTTTTCCCTCACGGTTTAATTACCTATGTTTGGAGCCAAAATGCGAGTAATATTGCTGCGACTCCGGAGCATCATGGTATTTTCCCTTCTTTTCCTCCCTTCACAAACAATCATCTCGTTTTTTTCTCTCGTCTGGCCCAACTTTTGTGCACTGTGTTATAGCTATAGAAAGAAACCTGAAGAAAAATTCTATAAAAAAATCTCAATGAAGCCAAGAAAAGCCAAGGAAAACAACATAGAGAAACACCAGAGAATACAAGAGGTTCTGTAGGAAGAATATCAAAAAATCACAAGTTGCAAATGAGAAACTTTTTGGTATGTGCTTTTCTCGAAGGAAATGACTGTGGAAAAGATATATTAGAGCATTATGGCAAATATTAGTGGATGTTGTAAGCAAGTTTAGAGAGAAAGGATCTCGCAGAAATACTTCTGTGGTGGAGTGTTCAGTTCAGTGTAATGAAATGAACACTTATATGCAGTGTTTTTAATGCAGTAGCTACTAAAAACTATCATTTCCGACGCGCTTCATTCTCTTTACACAATCCTTTCCTTGGGACGCATTTTCAGCTTTTTTAAAAGAGCACAATCATCATACTCTTCTTTGTCGTCTTTCTACGATCCTGGTGGTATTATCGACGCATGGAAAATGTAAGAAGAGATTCGAGTCGACTAGAGAGGATGATGATATTCTGCTGAAATGATGTAGAGAAAAAAGATTTTGACCTGTTGCCAAAAGAAAATCATTAAATTGTCTCTCTCTACTCTTGTGTGTTTGAGTGCGAGTAAATATGCATTTTAAACAAGTGCATTCTCTTCAGAAGGTTATTGTAGAAGAAAGGGAATCGGATTTGATTTGTAAGGTTTTGAGACGGAGAAAAGTGATAAATGATGTTGATACACATGTTATGCTGGTAACTTTTAAGCTGGGGTAATGTGTTGACTATTAAAGAAAGATGACAAAGGTTCTTTAGTATTAATGTGATTTTGAGCTTGTGAACTTATAAACAATGAATTTTACATTTGAACAGTGTTTCATTTTCCAGGGCACGGAGGCCTCTTCGGGCCACTGCTTCACCAACAGTGGTTCGATCCCGCTGCAGCGTACATGGCGTACAACTGGGAATTCCTGAGGAGACAAGAAGCCGCAGTGGTGGCAGCTGCTGCGGCAGCTACCCAACAGCATCCACCCACGTTCCCCAAATTGCATTCGACACCACCTGCCCTGAGCTCTGCGGGATCACCCACGTCAACCACGTCGGGTGGGCCAAGAGTGCTTTCACCTGGGAATGAAGTTATTTCTGCACGCCCACCACAACTGCCTCCTCCAAACGGGTTGCCTCCTGGTGGTGGTATAGACTTTCCACCATTTCTGCCCCACCTGGCCGCAGGTGGAATCAGAGGTCCTTTGCCTTTACCTCCGCCGTCGTCACAAACAGGGTTAGGATTGCCTACGTCGCCGCATTTGCAGATTTCCATACCACTAGTGCCACCCCAACTTTTGACGCCTCCTACACCTCCAACAGCGCACCCCTTGTTGACAACAGCTCATCATCACCATCCTCACCACAACTTGCCTGTGAATCTGAATAACAATAATTACTCTAGCAATAACGAGCATAGCAATAATAATAGCCGGAGTAGTACCGGGAGTACGAGAAGTAGTTCGAGTAGCACCAGTTCCTCGTCTGGTGGAACTGCAAATGACGCTAGCAATAATAATGAGGATGTAGCGACCACCAATGGGAGGAAGGGGAGCAAGTCGTCAACAACGGTCAAAGTGGAGCCAGGCTCTCCTCAAAAGTCCGCCTTTCAACAAGTCAAACCAAAAGATATTCATTCTGGAGGGATCGGGCCAACTCCGACATCGACTGTCACGTCAAGTGCGCCATCGAAAGGTGTTTGGCGTCCTTACTAGCGTAATAACTATAACAGAGTTATTGTGAACAATGTTAAATCGAGTTTTTAAACAATAATTTAATCATTTTTCTTTTTGACCTGTTATAATATCTGTTATAAATTGTATAATTAGTAAACTTGGTCAGGCTGGGTTTATTTCTGTATATTTTATTGTATGAAACAAGTTAACGTTTAAATATATCTAATTTGTAGTTTTTAACAATTGTGAGAGATGCAACGTCAAGTATACGGAAGAATCAACACGGAAGTAATGATTTACTTTATTTAGTGTAGTTTGTATAATTTTTGTGTACAAAAAACCAACATTCAGGGGAGTGAGCTGGTGAAATGCTGATCGAAAATATGAATTATATATATTGAGTGACAGTATTATTGACTATTGATAAATGAAACTCCTGTATAATCGTTCCTAATACTAAATAAAGCACTTGATGATGATACGATAAGAATGACTTTGAAATCAAATGACGCTTGAACATTTAATTTGCACTAATTTGTTACTGATGAATTCAGTTATTTGAAATTAACGCAACTATATTTTGGACACATTATTCCGTGAACAAGGAAGGAAAGCAAAGTTAAAATCACACTGAAGTCATCGCATAAGCCCATTCGAATGTATCACTTTGACTTTATCTAAATTTTTGCTAAAAATTTAACATTTAAGCACCATATATAGATTCAAACACCACTACTGGTTGTCGAGTGTTGGTGAATGTGTCGCTAGTTTGGTGCTGTTTTATTGAGTAGATCTTTCATCCAAGACTTCAATTATGGAACCTCAGTCAAATGCATCAAACATCAACTAATATTGTGTCACAAAACAGATTGAATAGTAATTTGTATCACGTTGTCCAGCAGAAGGAAACAGGATGCTTCTGACAAATTCTTTTAACACTTTGTTTGCCAACTTCGGTCGTGGTTTGCTCCGAAGTACAGCTACCCGGGAGGGGCAGGCTATTTTATGAGTCACTACACTGAGATGCAGGAAATATGATTATCGTGTGACGAATTCATTTTCTTCGCACTTTGCATTATTTGATCTTCGATTCATGCATAGCCAATCTAGGGTAAATTGAGTTCTATAGCGTTATTCACAGTGTACGTCATTGTGAAGACAGATTTACGTAGTGATTTTGAATATCATGAGTGTTTTTAAGCAAGGGTTCCAAGTTTCAATATAAAGAGCGAAACCGGTAAAGTTCGCTTTTTTTTCAGCAAGTTTTTTGGGGGGTTTAGAATGTCAGCATCTACTGCCAAGCACTGCTACTACAAATACACGGAGAGTTGTAGAACCTGTATCAAAAACCGTTCCATTCCAAAAAGCTGCATGCTCTATGATGTTAATGGATAATGCATATACGCATATATACGCGTGAAGAGTTAAACTGAATTTGTTAGGGTTGCGTAAATACGGGAGTAATTTATGCAGCTTTTAAGTAGGTATCATTCAGTAGTTAGTTTATTCGTCTGTAATTTATTATGCTGATTAGGTGCAGTTACCTGAATTTTAAGAAATTACGAATATCTGTATTTCACAATTCGTGTTCAAAGCGTTTCCTGTTAGTGTAGTTTACAATCAACTCAACTAAAAGTCAGTCAACTAGTTTCTAATTACTAGCGCTAAAATATAATATTAACTTTCACAAGTGATAAGTGGTGGAAGAAGATCTAAACTGCACTTGCCTACAGCATAGAGTCGACCAAGGCAAACCTCCTTGTTAAAAGTCGTAAAACCTTGTGTAATAAATTGTCTGCACCGGAATAAAATGAAACTGATTTTGAAAATCGTTACAAACTGTTCAAGTCACTTTTTGCGTAGACACTAACAAATCAAATAGTACTTCACACGACATATTTTAGACTGCACAGTCCACGCCCTCCATTTATCGTAATGGCTTCACGGGAATTTTCAGCTCCGCTTAACGATGTCAATACCGGTTGGTTTAATCGGCGCAAACAGTAGGAGTTAAAGTGAGAAACAATCAATGATTATGGGCATAATTAGTGTTTTTCTGTCATTGCATATGTGCACGAGTACTTTCTAACAAAAGTATACAAGGACGAGTATATTTTTGACATACTAATTGCTCAATTACTCATTAAGTATTGTATTGGATTGCTAATACCTACAACCTTCTCACTCAGCTTCGCACCACATTGGTTCGAGCAAAAAGAAATTACAAACAGGATTCACGCAGACAACTGGCAAGAAAGCTCTATTACAAAAAGTCGACCATTACCCACTCCATTATCGCAGCAGGTGGATAAAAATTTTCACGCATGAAACCAATCTTTTCCAATTTTCCAGCCATGCATCAATCCCAGCTCGATGACATTTTAATGTGAGAAACTAATGGAAAACCTTTGACCACAGGCTAGCTTTTTGCACATACACGAACTGTGATTCTGGTAGCTGCTCGCATAGCCGATAATTTAGTAAAATTCCTTTTACGCAATGCAGCGAAACTTCCTTGCCTAAATCCCGTAGTCACTTGAAGAAATTGCTTTGATTATTCCTGCATTCAGATATCAATATTTCTCAAATCCTCTTCCGCGTTCATTCATCATCTCTCCCATTGTAAAATTAGACCACTTAATGTATACCACCACCAATAGCAAGTCACAACAAGGGAGCAACAAGCGCATTATATTCGTACGTGGTTGTTGTTGCTCATTAATGATGAGCTCGTAGAGAATATTGTGCAGTTCATCCCGAACAAAATCAAGAAGAGATGTCTAAAAACAATAAAAGATCCCGATCATCAAGCCAATCTTGGAAGTTATCTTTTCAAGTGTGGGTCTATATGGCAAGAGGACTCTCCAAAACCAATTTTCGCCCAAACATACCCCTATGTCTTTGGAATGTGGAGCAAAAAAATTGCACATTATCACTTTTCGCACTCAAATTGTAAATGCCATAATAAGCTTCAATATCGTCACCTTCATCTCAATTTCAGTATAAATACAAACGTTTAAGTAGGGCGTGTGTGCAATTTCCAATATTTGCTAAAATATGTAGTACACCTCCGACTAAATGTTTTGTTGCTTTACACAGTCCCATTTTTGTGTATTATGTCATCTTATCATTAGCACTTTTTGTTCTCTTCTCACTTGTCAGAAAGTTGTAGAGACATTTTCCAGCAATAAGTTGCCGATATGAATCTATGAGAAAAACAAGCTGCTTAAAATAAGGCGGTTGCCCATATAAGGTTCTGATTATTTTTCGTGATCCACTTGCCACACTAAAATTTGACGCTGAAACAGTGAAGCCAGTATTTTACCATGAGGCATCCACAAAAATAAGTGGATGTAAAAATATTGTAGGTTGTTCAGCAAATGTCACAAGGAAAGAAGGGGAAACCCTTTAATTTCGAAATGTAACCTGTAATTTATATAGACCTGTGATGTTTGCAACTTTGCAAGACTGCAGTAAATGTGCAATGTACATCTTAATGGCTATTTTGTGAAAAATACTAGCGAAACGTCACATAAATTTGGTGATATGTATAACTCGTCCAATGCGTAATAAACCTCGACTGAGTAAATAATGCAGTGCAACCGATAACTATTTTCAGTAGCAAACATAAAGTTGATCATTTGAACTTGCAAGTCTATATTTACACATAAAAAGATGCGCAATTTATAGCGCTCAAATGTGATATATGTTACGTAAACAAGCCTAGCACAATATAATGAAGGCTAAGTAAAATATATTACTTTAACGCTCATGACGGCTGCCGGCTGGTAATCACGATCTTCCTTACAAAAATGGAGCTTTTGACCTTAACAGTTTTGTAATTGCTAGAACAAGTCAGGTTCTTGTAGGCAGAATGTATATATATGATCGCGGATGTGATGAGAATTTGATAAGAAAAATGTAAACTAACTCAGATTGCCAAGTGAAAATGTTGGCGAATCGATAAGTGGGTTATCTATAATAGGGTTTACGACTATTGTTAGTACATTTCATAGAATTATAATTTTAAATTAGAATAAATCTTTTCTAATAAGCATATCGGTGTTTGTTCGCACAAACCACGAGTATTAATATGTATACATGCAGACAGCATGTTAATTTTTAGTTTTCATAATCGAATTATTTACAAAACTAGATACTGTATTAATTTATTAATGTCCGTTTTCAATCTGCATAAATTAATGCATTTTTGGTATAGCCTTGCATTTCTTTGCATAATTCGAGTCCTAACGAGCTGAATAAACGAGTGGATGCAGTTTAATCATATTTAAAGGTGTAGTTTGTCATTCATAAATGTCAACGCAAAATTGACTTTATCGATAGCAAAATATTGTCGACGCAATATAACAAATCCAATGGCTTTGCCTTTAATCTGCATTTACCGGTCTCCGGCAAAAGATGTCTTTGGAATAAATTTAATGTTTGTCATTGTTTCTAACTCAAATTGGATGTGACAGGAGACCGACAATAAAACTCGCTTAGTTGTGGAAACCATGCTGCTACATTAAATTGCAAAAACCTTTTCCAATTTGAGATTAATTCTGGTTGCAGACATATTATGTGTCAGAATTGATGTGTGTTATGTGCGCTAATAAAAGATAAGGTTGGGTTGGTTCTATAACATATTATCGCAACTTCTGTCTGAAGTGAGGAAGGAGTGACGCTTACGTGCATAACCCAAAAACTTGCCTTATTCAAATGAGAAACTAGAAATGTTAGGGAAAAACTTTCGCTTGTTTTTCGCAACTGTACTGCAGCACAATTGTGTTGTTACTCAATACACTTTATTGAAGTGGGTGGGTCGATTCCGACCTTAATAATTGTTGCACTTATTATTCATTTTCGGGTGCCTCAAGGGACATAATATATGCTTCGTCTGGTAAGGGCATAAATCTCTTCAAACTTGCCTTCACTCAAGCAGTTCAAATTCAAGTACAATCAGGTAATTGGAGTTTATCGGTAAACCATAAGTTTATTTAAATGAGCATGTCTTGGACAGATGTTTGCATATTGCAGTTTTCCATTCTGTGTGATTATTGAGTTTCCGGAGATTTAGCATTTGGACAACACATTCAGCAACAACGTGATCAGTACGGGTAAACGGATAGATACATAATATGAATATGCATATTATGCATTGCATAACAATAGCTTGACGTACAAATTGTATTTATTCAGGACAGCCACACGTAAGGTACAAGTAGTCAGATTTAAGTGAGAATTCACATCAACTTCGGAGTTTCAAGAAATCCTCCTGTTTTCTGTTACTTACAGTTTACAGCAGGACAGCCGTTATTATTGCTTGAAAATGCAAAGAAACTTACATCTGAATGAGAGTCGCAGAATTGCTTACATTTGGAATAACGTTTTAAATAAAAATTGATGTTTTGTATTATTTGAAGACACCACATTCACTAATTGTTACTGCCATTTATATCCAGCAATAACAAACATTTATGAGCTCCACAACAGCTCAATGTGTTGCAGTACTAAAAGGGACGACGGGTTTTATTTCAATTTAACAGACAGCAAAGAGAGGCCACGGCTTAATTAGGAAATTTATAACAAAAGATGAAAGGCAGGTGGAAGGTGAGTAAAAAAACGAACAACAAGAAGGGATTACCTACACATTGAAAGCGAAAAACGGTTAATGAGCCGACTTATTACGTTGAAAAGGCAGCACAATGAGCGCGCGCATATTCATGTAAAAACGTCCGAGGCAAATTAAAAAATTATCTGACAAAGAAAAGTTGATTGTTGTGAGTGTGCACACATCCACATTTAAGATGGGCAGGTCCACAAAAGAAAAAATGGATCACATATAATCATTTGGGTATCAGTTTTCCTTTGGATTATTGCGCAACAAATGACAATTATTATTCTATAGAAAAAATATCAGAATTCTGTCCCTTATGTCATGAATAAAAAAGCAGACTTGCAGTCAAGTTGAAATAACTGGTAGTCTGTATGCTTGTAACTTTCCTGTCAAAAGTTTGAAACATTTTCTGACTCACATGATTGTGCTATGGCATGCAGCAGTTTTCGTTTTTGCCAGATGCACTCCTTGCGAATTGCGATGAGCGTGGGATGGATGCAATGTCATTGGTAAATTGCTCAATACGAAATACAACTATTACCCTTTAAAAATTTAAATTAAGAATCAGATCATTCTATTCATTCCATAATAAATGCTCACTCACATACATACAATGTGCGCGGGCAACTATCACTATTATTATTTCGAGTCAGCTCCAAAATAATTATTTGAGAGTGGGTGCACCCCCAAAATGCAAACTTGTCAATTGCAGTGGCTGTGGAACTTTTGACAATTAAAATTCGTTGTGCATAGCAGCCCCCATTTGTATTGATTGTGCGAGTGAATTCGAGTCTATGATCTTGTGCCCTTTGTTCCTTTGAAAACTATTTTTTTTATTTTCCATTACAAAAGGGTGCAATTGATCAGTGCACTTTATGTGTTTGTGCGCAAATGACAATTAGCAGTGTCGTACAAAGCAATTGGTGAGTTGTCAATAAAAAAGTGGAGTGGGGTGCTCACATGATTTTTTACTGCTCACATCGTAAACTTCATGATACAAAACATTCTTGGTGAGCAGAAAGTGATCTTGAAAATCACAACGCAATAAGTCACACAAGCATAAACACCACCTTCAAACGAGCTCACTGCGACAATATGCACTCCTCACTGCAATTCATTGCAAACTTTGTAAGATGCCCCTTCGTTATCGGTAGGTCGTGTGCCTATGCAATTTGTGTTACATACATGAGTTCACGGTATGCACTTTTGGAGGTAATGATAACAATTACTATTTTTCAGGTGTGCATCTCCATATACATAATCCTGTAGAGAACAACTTTTGAATATTCAACGTTTCATTGCCCATTTTGTGCGAAAATCGATTGATTACCGTTTGAACTTGTTCGCTTCTTTACGACCCCTTTGAGAACCCCCTACACAACGGCGACTTTATAATGGCTTGTTGATGAAGGCAATTAGCAGTATTGCCTAACTCCTAAACTCCTCTCTCTACGAACCTTGACTTTTACGCGTTTATTTGTGGGCAGCCCATTGTCTAAGGTTGAAGGTGTTGGTAAATATAGAAGATGATAATAAACTGAAAACATTTTTTACAAAGAGGGTCGCATAATATGTATATGTGCAGTTGTAATTACGAGATCATGAAGACAACAAAGAGGTGTAGAAAGATATTTGTTCCTCTGATCAATGCTAAAGGAGCAACAGCGCCTGAAGAAATGAGTATAATAAGTCTAATTTGCACTTTGTGGCAGCAATCATCAATATCAATGAATGACTCACTGTCACCGTCGAAGCAGGAATGGCTGACGCAAAGACATTAGCATCACTTTGTCGTCACCTGCACCTACATAGTTTACTTGACACAAAGAACTGGAATAAGTGTCAGAGGACTATATGATGATGGTGATTTGCTATATAGAAATTTATTAAATGAACTTGATCTCAAAGACAAAATTGATCTGATTTTTTCACCTTCTCCCTCATCAGTTTCTCTGTCGTCTCAACTAATTACCTTTTCAAAGGGATTAGTTGGCTGTAAAAAATGGTTATAATGTGTGCTACACCAGAATTGGACCAATTTTGGATGCAACTTAGCAGTTGACTGATAGCTTGAACGGATAACGATGATGAACGATTACGGCTTCTGTGTCCCGACCAGTCCGGTGAGCAACTTTGACCGTCGCTCAATT
Organism: Alloscopus bannaensis; assembly: GCA_027743745.1. Taxonomy (NCBI): domain Eukaryota; kingdom Metazoa; phylum Arthropoda; class Collembola; order Entomobryomorpha; family Entomobryidae; genus Alloscopus; species Alloscopus bannaensis. The sequence continues at coordinate 33,800 of JAHZMW010002589.1, forward strand.
TACTTGGAAGTGTGCTTGAGACTTGTGGATTGGGAAGAAGAAAAAATTGGTAATTAAATGGGTCGATTTATTGCTCGAAGGGTAGACAAAAACGAGCAGTACGCAAGTGCATTTGTGATCCATATTAAAGTTATAAACATTATTACACTGATAATATGTATGGATATCATTCGGTATAGATTTACACAGCTGCTAATCGAAGGCAATATGGAGTACCTATGTAAAAGTGCCCCTTAATTGCATATCTGTATATAGGTATTCATGTTACAACTGCATAAATGTGAACTTGAAAGAGACAAATGCAGCATGCGGCGTGTGGAAACTTTTATGCGAGCGATAATAATATACTTGTTTTAAAGATTTGTTTGAAATTGAGCAATCTCTTGTGGCTGACCTTGACGGAGGGGAACTAGTTCAAAGGTAATTTACTAGGTGCTCTGCATATCTGCAACAACATCGCACCCGCCGTTAGTCATAAGAAGGTCCCTAAAACCTGTGTAAAATGAGGAGTGGACTATAAACTGTAAAAACCAGCAATAACTTTCCCACTGGTATAATGAAAATGTATGGGTCATTATTCGAGTGTTGAGGCGACAAGAACAAACATTTGGGAATTTTCTTACATTGTTTTTTCCAGATAAAGTTGCAAAATCAGTTTCTTTCAATTAAATTCCCAGTTTTATTCAAAGGTCCAGTTTAGTTTAGTCTACAATCTCTATTACAAAGTCTATTACACAACTACAGCCTCAATAATCAGTTCAGTTCAATAAACCACTGATGATAAATAACCAGATTCACTGACATGCATATTTTATGCTTTTAAAATTTCAAGGCTCCTTGTTATCGTCTGGCATGCTAACGATAAGCAAAACAAGATTGCGTGCATGCGCTCTACCTTTGTCTCAACGTAAAAAATGATGTATCGCATTATTTACCAAGATACACTAATTACCTGTGCACTAGTATATCAATTTGTTTGAACAAACGAGATCAACAAAACTTACATTTTTTTCTCTCTCAAGCAAACTCATTTTTCAAGTACATTTTTTGATTAAGATTAATTTACAGGTGCATCTTAGAAACTAATTTGCGCTACTTTACTTGAAAGTGATTAAAGCAACGTTCAGTCATAAATATGGATGTCATATTACAATGTAATACATTTGTGTTGATTTGTTTCAGAGTTGACAAAGCACAAGCTTTCCTCTGATAGGCTCATCTTGAACGTAATCGCAATATAGACAAATAAGGCATAACAATATAGACGGAGAATTTTAAAGCCACTTCCTTCTCCCTGATTTAATTAATTCCTCAACATTGGGACAACAGCGATAATATTCCGCAGACATTGACTTGCTTTGCATAATTGTAGAAAAATAATACAGAATATAATAGTTACCAAATCTCATAGAAAAGGAACCCACATTCATAATGTGAGTGATAAAGTCTTCTTATACCCAGGAAATTTGTCGACAGACATAGCTGTGTGGTAATGTGCAATTAGTCTCTGCAGACAAATTTTATTGTCTTCCAGAAGAGAAAAATGGGATCTCCATATTACATCACTTGACAGAAATGGCATATTAAGAAATCAGTGAAAAGCACAGCAGCACTCCTTTGGAGATTTTTTTACATCCTTATGTCTTCTCGCTTAACTTCGGTACTGCGTTTCTAGTCTCGTTCTCTAGTCTTCTGTGAACCACCATAAATGATATTCGTTACCTTATACAGGTCCCATAAATGATAAATGCTGTCCGACAAATTGAATTCACCTTTAACTTTGACAGAGTTGCACAATTTGTAATAACGATAAAAATTTCTTTTCAATAACTGATCGGCTCACCCACTCCGCGACGCTAGACTATGAAGACTCTCCACCACAACGTTTTATCCATTAGGTAATATAGCTTGTTCTGCTACACTTTTGCCACAGCAAGTCCCAAATTTATCATACGGAATCTCAACCATTGGGCACGTCGCTCACACACTCAAGCATCAATTAGACTTTGTAATTTGTACATTATTTATTCCCGTAACTCTCATAAAAATGCCGGCTATTCTGGTGAGAAAGATGGTTGATTTTGTAACTTTTCAATTCGTGGCAATCCATTCAAAAAATGTAAGTTACATAATAATGCCAATTAAAATCTCGAAACAACTGGCTTACACTTTGAATTCAACAAAAATAACAATCTGCAATCAAATGCATATCTTGGTGTGGCGGACGACTATGTATCAAAGGTTAATGGAAGTTCCGAAGTTTTGCGCAAGTCTTTATGTGCAATTTTAAAGTTTTAATTGCTTATAATCAAAGGGAACTGTCAGGTGCAGGCAGTGAAAGTACAAGCAGTCTACCGCACCGCAGTTGCTAATTTACAATTTACAATGTTCAACATGCTGATTTGTTGTTCATCAATCACACATCAATCATCACACGTATCGACACTGGGAATGTATTTCTAACGCGATTTACTAATCTCAAGAAAAATGATGTCATTTATGCCACCTTCACAACATTCTGCACTAATTTTTTGCACTGAGAGTTGTCCTGCTCGGAGCACTGATGTGACTCCAAAAAAAACTCCCATCCCAAAATGCGAACCCTTTTCCATGATTGCGTCAGCTACTGGTTTTTGCATAAACTGGCTCGGATTTTTATTGTCACGGAGCATGATATCCCATTCTCAAATTAATGTCCCTAATTACCTGTCTTCTAATTAAATCATCGTGCCTTCATCAAATTATTAGAAATCAAGTGCGAAAAATGTGAAACATGTTACATGCAATCCAAATGCCACAGTTCAGCCACGCCAATAAAATACCACCATCCGACATCAATACCTGTAATTCTTATCGATAACAATATCATCAAATATTAATTACGTTACATGCAGTTGTATGTAAAACGAAAAAAGAAAGTAAGGCGCGTTTGCCCTTATAAACTATGCATGATGATGATTGATATGCAATTACTGATTTGTTGTTGATTACCACAACTGGTCTAATTCAAATATGACAAAAAGTAAAGTGTGAGGAGCACCCACAAATACAAATCAGACCACAAAATCTGTGTTGGATGTATAATGTGCTGATATTGGCTACTAATATTTTTGCACCTTGATATTTCTACAACGAGAGCGATGCACTTTTTGGCTTGTATTTTGCAAGCAGAAAGTCGAGGAGGTGGAAAGTGATTGCATAATAATGAGCCAATTCAATATCTGTCTTTTGGCAAACGCTGTCTCTGTAAGTGAACTTGCAGCAGAGAGTGCAGTGGTCAAATTTCAGTTTCGGTCCTGCTAGCAATTACTCGAATTAAGTAACTATACAAGAGGCGTAAATATTTGAAGAAAGTGTAATGGCAATCAGGATAAAGATAAAGTGATGATTAAGGCAAAAGACAGCGCTTGTTGGAAAATTAGAGAGTAAGCAAACGGCAAGAACAAATGAACACATAATATTATTAAGAAAATTGTAAATTTGTGCCCCAATCGGCGACAGACAGGTATAATATATTCTCTAATTTGTTTAGTGACCAGACGTCATATTTATATAAACCGACGAATAGCTACTTACGTTACGTCACTTGCTTCCTTGAATAATTTTGAGTCGAAACTGGAACGTCCTGAGACCATTTCCGGTCTAGTTTTGTACTACAAAACCCCACATTCTGTAGAAAAAACATTCTTAGCAGACTCGTGCGGTAAAATTGGAATTTGCTCTGACGAGGCGTGAGGGTGATGATGGAGATGATGATTTGGATTCCACATGGTTGTCAAGTTCTCTACATAAATTGAAGACGCAGTAGTATGCTACCTACCACACCGCATTTGTGCCCTTTCCAAGCTGTTGATATGTCCATCATTGCGTAACAATCATCTTGACGCAGAAAGACAAAAAACTGAAACTGAATAAGATGTTACAACTCTCACAGTCAGTCATGCCTTTTTTGGGTGTAGTGCTCACTCATCGCGCCAAGGGACACTGTTTAGATAAGTATATACGGGTATTTATTGATGTGATATTAGCCAGCACCACACAGGCGTTCAATCGCCCGCTGTGAAATGTAGACCACTTTTACAAGATGAACGACCACAAAAAGTGAGAACTCTTTTTAAGGGAGATGACAGGTGAGTTAAACGAAAATAAAAATTAGTTGAGCAACGACTGAGCAAGCTAGTACAATATAATTATAATTGAGCCACTATATATACTACTACTACGTCGAAATGGATTACTATTAAAGTGATCTTCGTTAATCATTCTCAGATATTTTGCGAACAACTTTTTAATCGATTTATTATCTGCGGTTTATGCTCTGAATTCACATGCTGAATTTCTTGGTCATGATGATGTCTCTTCAACCTACTTAAAATTTCATGGTTTTCATACATACAATATTTTTGCTCTAGTTTTGAATTGATTTAATTAGAAAAAGTCAATTTTTTAATGTTACAAAGGTTGTTATTATTTTTTTTGCAGTTGTAATCTATTAAATTCAAATTGCAACAAAGTTTCCCTGTTTCAACTTTTTTCAAGAATTAAGGAGTAGATTGAATTGGTGCAGCGAAAGCTATAGTTTTCAGCAAGCGCAAAAATGATCGTTAAACCAGAATGTCTATTATTACTGACCAAATTTTTGAATGGCAAGGTCAAAGCCACTGCCCAAATAGCCCAAACCTAAATACACATTTTATTTGCGATACATCATGGAAATACTTAACATGTCCTAAGGACATGCCACAGGACTAGATGAGTTGGCAGGTTGCAAGGAACTTTATAATTCTACACTAACGACCACGACACGTCGAAGAGCATTTTGATTATTTTTCTTTTCCTTATTAAACTGCAATTTTTCACGAACGTCATTCTCATGTTTGCATGCAGTCCTCCTGATTAACGGCTGTAGCTGTAACAAAAACCTCATGACTCGCAAGCGATCTTATAGGAATACAAACTTTATGGACAGAGATATGACAACACCATCAAAATCTCATAGACACACCACAACAGGCCATGAACTGGAATCGAGAAGTAGACGAATCTCAAAAGCAGATTAACTCTCAGGTAATAGCATGAGGTAATCAAAAAGGCGGTCATAAATCAGTCAAAACCAAAGTCTTGTTCGAGTGAATGTGCTTCTCGGTCAATTGTCAATTTTGTGCGTTATTAAAGAGTGTAGAGGAGAAAAGCTGAGTAAAATGTGATTCCTTTCTTATTGCATTTTAACAGACCAAGCCCCAGAAATGGCCTTCTTCCTGTGTGGTGACGACCAAGCATTTTTAATCATTCAATGAAAGCAAAAAAGAACACAAATTCGTAAACCGTGAATCACACACGAGAACAAGAAATCAAGACCCCATGGTTTATATCAGGACAATTCAAGTGCGTGTGAATAGTAATTTATGCACTATTTAAAACCTAAATCACTAAAAAGTCAAATCCTGCTCTGTGCACATTTAAGTCTACGAGATACTAATCTGATTACTGTTATCGTACTTTTATTATGAGTTATTTATACGGAACTCTTAAACTTGAAAAAATGACAAATATATATTTCAAGTATGTACCTAACAAAGTTTTTAGCACATTGATTTTTCTAAAATAAATGTGGACAAGGCAAAGTTCGTTTACATAGCATATAACGTCATTTAGAAGTGATTAAATTAAAGCGAGAACCACCCACTCTCAATGTTGGCAAAATCCTTTTAAAAATTTGCTAAAGTGCCACCTGCAAGGATCCCTTCTCGCGAATCTTGGTATATTCCATCACAGTGTTGATCAACGCCGATATTTTGGTAGATTCATTAGATAACAAACAGAGGTGAGGAGGCATTCCTCCTCCATTTGGAGCACAAACAAAGGAAGAGAAAGAGACACGGATTTTTTCAAGGCGATACCTAATTTTTCTACTAATGACACATTGTTTGCATGTAATGTACGCAACTGTCCCACAGATATGCGTCACATTCATTAAACCAGAGAGGGAGACCAATCGCAATCACACGGAATACGATCCTGTTCGTCTGATATGATTTTTGATGGAAATATTATGTATATTTGTAAAGTTTAATAAAGAGAAGGTTTGTTTGTTAAATTACCTCCTGTATACTTGCAAATCATACATGCATTTGATTTGCATACGACGTCTACAATTTGATGTCCATAAAAATCCACAAATGATCATTTACCAAATTTCACCCTGGATCTTTGTACACACAAAATCCATAAAATAGAAACGCCTAAATAAATGCACATGTCCACATACGCGCACTTAAAAAGTATAGAAACCCAATAATGAACTTTTCAACATGCGGACACCTTAATTAGAGTATAAAAAATTACAACCTCATCCCTGGCATCCGTCTCCTTCTCTCATTTTTTTTTTCAATTGTACTCTGATTTTAATCCAATGTAATGGCTTAATTAATCATTCAACATTTACAAAGACAGAAATAAATTGGAATAATTTATTTTTTTCTCCTTTATGATCACTCTAATAAAATGTCATTTTTTCAATACTCACATACATACATATTAATCAGCACATTTTCGTAACAGTATATTAGATTGGTATACTATATTTAAAGGGGTTGGGACATCTCGTAGCCTTTACCTTGCATTCCTCCTGAGCGTCGTACGTTTTGTTGGGGGCACAACTTTTCGAGAGTGAGGCTGGACGCTGTCAAACAACCAAATGCACTTTGGGTCACACACAGGTGCACTTGTTGCAAATCTGAATGCATGCATAATAAATTATTATTTCACTTTCTTGCCTCTGAAAAAAAATCAAATCAAGTAGCGTTTCCAAAACAGAGGATGTCGTGTAGTAAACCAAAAAGGGCGCATACGTTTGCTTTAACAATGTCTTTGATGCCTGTTGTTGGTACGCATTTTTAGGAGGAGACGAGGATTACGGCATGAAGTACATAATAATTTGGAAAACGCGTACAATACTAGTAATCACCGTTTATCTGCAGTTATAATTGTAGCATTGACTCTCATTTTTTTCTCATCTTGGTTTGCTTCTCTCTGATGATGATGATGCTACACTATTGAACCTGACGAAGAGCTGGCTACCTAATCATCGACTCTACCCACTTTCCCTTGCATTTTACTATATACTCCTCCGGTGTGTTATAATAATGTTTTATAGACGACTCTTTACACTGTGTACACACTCGAAGACGAACCGATGTTAATGAAGGTACAATGAGAGAGATGCAAATCCAAAGATCATCGTACAATACTATATACCTATAGCCAAAGGGCAAAATGCCTTGTGAATGCAAACCTTCATCAATATCGTCATTTTTTGTATATAAGCATTTGATTGTGATAAGCAAACCAGCTACTAGTATATAACTTTTTTTGGCGAGTATTTTTTTTACGTCTTGTCGGCATTCATATATTCATTTGACACGGAGCAAGATGGAAAAAGGGACGGCAGCAGTCGCATGACATGATCTCTTTTTTTTCTTGATCTGATTTACCTACCTATATAATTATTTAGAGCAGACGACACACACACACTACGCACATCTTACAATGGCTGACGAATCCTTCTGTGTTGTCGCTTGTGTGTCATGTAATAATAAAAAAGGGGAAAGAGAAAAAAAAGTGAGTCCCTTTACAACAACTATAATTCGTTTTTGATGAAGTCAACGAAAACTGAATGAATGAGTTTGCTTGTACGCAATCCTTTATAGTTATAGTAATGTTGGAGGAGGAGGACTTTGTATGCCTTGCATTGTCTTTTGGAAGCCAAAACGCCAAGCCACCACCACTTTTCGTTATATTGTATAGTTATGCAAAGACAGAGATTGAATAACCTTTCGCCTTTACTAAAGTAAAAAAGAAGGATTCTAAGGTACATGATACTACTACTCACTCCTGGTGCTTTAATGATGATCACCCATAAAAATCCTCATCATCAGGATCAGGATCTCCTCTCATGGAAGGAGGTGTGGATTGCACTCTTTTGTGATTACACTCCATATTATTGTGCGTACTAATTTGGGTCTTACAATATGGACATGTACGTTTTGGAGAGCACACTTTCTTGTGGATTACCTAAACTTGAACAATTTTTCAAGCATCTCGTGGGATAGAAAGCAACAAAGGCTGTACTGCGTCTATGACGCGGTGCATGTGTGGAGATAGGCCACCTAATTGACTTACGTTTAGGTTTGGACATATTTTTTTGGAAGGTGGAGACTCCCTTGGGTTGCAAATATTCTCTTTCGTATAAATACCCAGAGTGTCTCCACTTGGCAATCATCAGAAGAGTGAGAGCAAGCAAAGAGAAGAGAGAGTTGAAACAGTAGTCAATTTTCGTTCTTATCTTTTTTGTGCCATACGTTGTCTTTGTGAAAAGTGAGTTTCTGAAAGTTCACACCATGCTCCGTTTCGTCGCTTTGTTGTCTTTGGTCGCGGTGGCCCGCGGACAAATCGGATACGCTGCCCCAGGAATTGCTGGATATGGCGCCCCCGCCGTGGCTGCCTATGGTGGAGCCGTGGCTGCTTACGGAGCTCCAGCCGTTGCTGCTTATGGCGCCCCTGCAGTTCGCGTAAGTCGACTTTTTTGTGACGCCCAACAAAGTTTTCTTCAAGTTCACCCATGAAGTTCAAGAGTGCGACTTAATAATAATTGGTGTCTTTGTGGTACTTTTAGTATGCCGCTCCTGTAGCTCACGCCGTGGCTGCCCCTGTCCGCGTCGCTGCCCCAATCCCAGTAAGTTCAAATATAATTCGTGATTGAAATTGTACTTTGATTTCTTATAAAACTACATTGTCATGATTTATCTTAAGGCTGTCCATGCCGTCCACGCCGCTCCAGGACAACGCCCAGCCGTCGCTGTTGCAAAGGCCCCTGTCGCCGTCGCCGCTCCCGTAAGATCAGCTAAAATTTCACGATTATTTCGAATTTTAACTCTATTTAGCATGTTATGCTTATCTGACTGAATTCGCTCTTTCAGGTTCACGCCATTGCGGCCCCAGTCCGCGTCGCTGCTCCACTCCGCGTTGCGGCTGCACCAGTAGCCCACGTTGCCCCCGCTGTCCACGCCGTGCACGCCGGACATGGTTATGCCAGTCCTTACGGATACCACGTCTAAGAGAAAATAGTAGCCATAATGTATAATAGGATGTTTTCAAATTAATTTTTTTACAATCCGACTCTCTCTTCTCTTTGTTCTTCAACACCTCATCAGTATTTTCCCCACAAGATTCCCTTCTACAGATATTTATTTTTTATTCATTTGCTGCTCTCCTCTGTACCTGACAAAATTTATGCAAACGTGTGCTATATGCGTGGTATGGACAGGTAGCCTTGGTCTGCCAATTCAATATTGCTTCTTCTTTCTTCCCTTTACGTGTCTTTTCTCTTTAGAATGACAACTTTACAATTTACCTGTATCTGAGAGTTCCTACTGTTTTTTAATTATGCTGTGAATTCTTTATAAGGATTAGACTGATCAAGTAATCGTGTATTTACAGGCGGTGAGACATATACGTGATAAGATTGTGTAATACTACATATCGCATTCATTTTTGTACAAAGGTAGAAGGATATGTAAAAGTCAAAATGGTTTGTGAATTCACTGCATTTCTTCCTTCCTCTGCGTCTACTCTTCTTTATCAGCAGTCTCTTAAACTCTTACAGTCCTTTGTGACAAATCTCCCATCGAGTTGAATGTGGACAACTATTTAATCAAATTCAAATGTTGAATTGGCCTACAAACAGTACAACACTGTGTGTGATCAATGTAATCTTTTGTACTATGAATGTGTTGCAAATTTTGGCAGGAAATTAAATGATATGAAATATTACAACATCATCAGTTTGTAGTCATTTTGTTGAATGAAGGTTGTAACAAATATCTGATATTATCATCAATCTGTATGGTTATAAGAGGAAGGAAGATGAGCCCTGATGACGTAAAGAAGGAATTCCTGAGTGAGGAATCCTGTGGTCAGCAGATGAGGGTTGATGTAAATGTTCAAGTATAACATAGCAAAAAATTTGGATTGCTCCAGATTTGGCAAACTTTGATAAAAGCCACCCCTTCGGTTAATCTGAAGAGTACGACGTATGATTTACGTAAGGTAACTTTTAGTCTGATTTGAAGCAGACTGAATAATCGTCAAAAAAGAAAAACATGATTTCCTCTTCTTTGCATATGACCCTCCCTCCGCTGAGCTCGGGCTGGGGATAAAGAGGTTTGAGAACTTCTGCTAAACCTTCACCTCCATAAATTCACAAACCATAAGTACATTATTCGTTCTTTTAAAAATCGTATATAAGCGAAGGTGGACTTTGAACAAAAAACTTCCGCACCAATATTAAGAGGAACACCAAGGACTTTGATTCAATTTCAGTCACCCTTTGCTCAAGTGCCATGCGGCACATGTGTTTTTTGTAACTAATTCTTTTAATACCTACATATTATAATACTTTGGACATAAACACAAATTCATATAAAATATATGCTTGCATTTAGAATGAGAGTAAACAGAAGACGACATCCTTTCTGAAGCATCGCATCGTTTATAAAGAGGATGTGACATTCATAAGCAGCAACGAAGAAACCGAAGGAAATTTTCTGGTGAAGACTTTTTTGCCCCTACATTTTAAAAATATTATGCACTTCAAAGAGGTATTTAAGTCATTTTCTCCTTAGTTTCAGGTCGCAATTTATCGAGATTTGCGCAGTCGGGGTCATTCTATGCTGCCGAACTACTGTCATCGCTGTTTCTTCAATCCTCCAACTTCGAGTTGTTGAGATTATTGATGGAGTGTGTTAAGAGGTGATTTTATATTTGTAAACTGTCTAATGCATAAAAGTTACGTTAGATTGTTGACGAAATGCGAGACAAGGCTCTAGTGACGCCTCCCTTTCAAAAATCTTTCACTCTTTTCCCTCATCCCACCAACTCCAAAATTAGTGGTTGATGATCAAAATTGTTTCGCTGGGTCCAGGAACAACGAAGGTCAACTGTGATCTGAACCATTAAGGCTAGCTTCCGGAAAAATCAAAGATGGCTCTTCTGAGTAGGCCTGATCGCTGAAAACCTCGAATAAATTTTTATCATTATTTCGACAAAGTACAAGTTTGAAGTAGTCCTTATTTCGTACGGGTCTGGTGGAGGAATCGTACTTAAACGAAAATAGTGGAAACAACTCCTATTGTGAATCAACATCGTAAGGGCCTTTATTACGCAGCCACAGTGTTTAGTACCAGTCCTGAAGAACTATAAGTTGTATTCTGTATTTGCACCATTAATGCAACATGATTAAGTAATAATGTATGTCGACATCTATATTAGTATTTTTGTTTAAACTTTCGGCAAGTTTTCAAAAGTCTAGGTTTAAAATTGGGTTACAAATCGATAAAACATAGCTTCGCCCGCAAACCATATAGTACATAGAAGTATGGTTTTCGAACGGTTCTTTCTGGGAACGAACTATTATATAGGTTATGGAAATAGTACCTCCTATATAACATAATCTATCTTGTATTTACACTGTATTTAACGGTAATATGCAGTCAGCAATATGCGGATTTAAAGACTGGGCTAACATCAAGACACGGCAATAACAATGCATTTAACCAATGACGACATCCACAACAGCAAATTCACATAAAACTTGTGATTTATTACATCTGTTTATTTCAGATTTGCCGACTCGACTCGCCAGAGTCGACTCGGGTCGGATCGACTATGAAAGCAGGTCCGATATATTTTGGCGGATTGATTAATCATCAAAAGGGAATAATCTTTGGGTACCGAATGTAGTATATTGAAAGGCACTTATGACTATGACCACAAGATTCAAAGCATCACAATCTTCACGATGCTGGATAGTTCAACTTTTGGTTTTGAACAAGTCGCTTACCAGGGTCCTCAATGACTTCCGGTGTAGTTCACCACTGACGTACACGTAGCTGGGGCCAATCGCCACGATTTCGAGATTTGTCACATAAATATATAGGTGGGGTTCACATACTTTACGTAGATTTTTGTACTCCGTGTCGTGCTCGCAGGCTCTCAAGTCTGTTTGTCTAAATTAAAGTGCATGTAATCACTCATCAGCTCAAATAACAAGAGTCTGCTCACCCATTCAACTTTTACTTACATTATTGCCTACTCTAAGCAATGAAATCATTAATGTTGAAAAATGGGTTCACGTAATGTATGCACCTCAATCTGCATAAGAATGGGATTATCAGATCACACATCACGTCCCACCAGAATGGAGTGGTTGTGTCAAGTTTTGTTCTTTATTAAAATCAAGTGTCAACCAAGCTCATTTGTTCCGTTTTGAAAGTTGGCATGATTTTTTGACAACTTTACAAACTGGCGACTGACAACGAATGAATGATTATTAATCGCTTATATAAAGTCTGTATAATATGTGACCACACTGGGACAGGAGTGTTATCTGTTATCATTTTCAAGCGACCACTCTAGGCTGCGCATTACAAAATGTACGTAATTAATAATGTCTAATCCGCACCGCACACCGCTGACACTATAAACTTGGCAAATTCGTCCTGTTGAGCAATTTGAACAATTTCATATTGCATATAAAAGATTATTAATTCCTTGAATTCTCACTCCTCACAACATTCTTCGGTACACTTTTTCAAAGGATTCTTCGGACAATTGTGTATCATTTAAGAACTGAACCAAAAACGTTTAGCTTGCTTTTATAATTTTATACAATTGACTGCGATTGTCAACTTGGCTCTACAAAAATTAAAAGAGGAACCAGGAACGACCAATTGTAGGTTCTACTGTCAACGGAAGGAGCTCCATTTTTGTAACAACATCTGAATTAAAAATTAACAACACTCCCAAGCCCTATATACGCTTTATGACGAGCAATTAAAATGAATTAGAACGCTAGTTCAGAAAACCATTTGAAATTCCATGCTAGCAATCACCACAGCTTGTTATACATGCCTTTTGCAACTTCTACTACCGACCGACACACTCAACGATATGTTAGATCATCAACTGCTGCTTCAGTTTCGCAATGAAAATATAAAAGTTCCTCGCATGTCAATCAACCTTTGCGTCGTCTTCAAACAATGATTTTAGATGAAAATTGTGTCGAATTTTTATGTGCTCGCTATTACATCCTCTCTGATCTATTTCCCCAAATGATGTACGCCGATCTTGTAACAATAATGTGGCCCAGTGTTGAGCAAATCTGAAGAAGTACAAGTTGCGAACTAATGACTTGGACACACGCACCCTTAATGTTGTAGGACAAGGAGTGAACGACAAAACTCATACTCGTACGCATATTTTTTCCCAATAAATAATCAAACAACAGGAATTTCCCTACCTACACCCTTATACCTACCTGATCGACCATAGACTGACTTCACTTTTATAACGGCTACTGCCGCATTATTGCACTTTTAAAAGTGAATTACTACCAACAAACCCATATTCAATACACGAGTCTTGCATCATTTCCTACGAAATTGAAAGGAACGACACTTGTTGTAGAATGCGTCTACACGGAAAATTGCACTGCACACCTTCAAAAAGTAATTCACAATCTCAGCAGAGAGGTGCCTGGTCTTGCGAACACACCTGAAATCAAAAATGTATATAGATCAACTACATCATCATCAAAAGAAGCCACCTAAAAAGAGGCGAATATATCAAAATTATATGCTGCAAGTTGGTATAATGTGCAGAATTCAAACATTTTCTTCACTACTAAAAGGAATGTCGTGGCATAGGCCAGTCTGTAGGTAAAATGTGTGAGGCTGCACTGATTACACACGCTACAATAATATTATGCAGCGAGACAATTAGAAAATGCACCAGTGCCCCTATTAATGGACGTTGTTAAAAGAAGTGTAAGCATTTTCGTTGACTGGTTCTGGCCACAGGGGAAAACTCTTTGTTTGGTGGTGGCGAGAGCTCCGCGTACACATTGTGAACATCATTGCGAACCGTGTACTTCCTGAACGATGAATTATCATAATGACAAGAAGCAAGAGTGAACAGCAGTGTGCGAGCTGCTTACTGACTCACTGTGTGTGTGCTCCGCATTTATCACAGAATTGCAATCGTAATTATTTCGAAAATGCTAACAATCACGTCACGTTCCGACCACGCACAATTGATAGCACTCTTATATATCCTATGTGTGAGTATATGGCACATCTCCGTGCTTATACTAACGGGAGGACTACATGTAACTCTGGTGTGATTTTATAAGAAAAAAAATGGATGAATTACTTAATGCTCCAAAAAGTTTAATTATGACAACGGCACACTTTTTGTGTTGATCAGTGTCTCTATATTCTTGTGAGTAGGAAGGTTCTTTCAATTCTGATTTTGTCACAGTCCCGTGAGCATCAACGACGAGCGAAAGGGGGTGATTTTCGGAAAGGGTTGTTTTTTTTCGAACACTATTCGGATTTTAAAAGGGTACGTGTAAATGGTGTGTAGCTGTTGAACTGCTGAAATTGTTTCCTCCGACATTTACATTTGGTGCAAATTAAGAGAAAAAACTCGCAACAATGTTGTTGATCATTGTTTCCTCCTTTGTTTTTGTGCTCGTTAACGGTGAGGCAGGTTTCATTGCTGGACCGCCACCAACATCATTTGTGACTCACGGGAAACCTCTGTCACCCCCTTTGTCAGCTCGCCCTTATACAAAAATCATCGACAGTTATGTTTCCTCCGAGTATTCCCTGTATGGGGGTACTCCTTCTCCTCATCCATCCCCATCTCCGTCATTATCTAAAGTTAAAGCCTATTCCAGCCCCCATAATGCCTTACCCATAGAAGTAGTTACAGAGCATCATGAGCACAAGGAGCAGCCATTCGAAGTTGTACGTGCTCCGGTGATCTACCATCATACCGTGAGTGACACGGATGTTTCCCAAGCGCTAGCTGACGCTTTTGACAAACTTCGGAAGCCCAACGATAAAGGTTTCAGTAGTGACTTTATGAGACCTTCCATCATTCCATTGGCAAACATTGAGTATGTCAGCCGCTTTCCGGACAAAGAGAGTCACCGAAACCCGTACGCCACAACGACGACCACGATCGTGGAAGCACCTCAGAACAGGCTGGTTGGAGGAAGTAATTCGGCAAGCATTGTGAATCCAGGGCATGTGTCCATTACCACCGACCAAATTCAACTGCCTCCAATTCCAGCGGCGGCAGACTTGCCTCCAGCAGCAGCCCCAACGTTGGCAGTAATTTCTGACGAGCCAGTTGCAGCTGCTCCAATCACGACGACTTCCACAGCGTCGATACTCCTTGCTGGAGGAGGACCGAAGCTCATCATTCCTAATCAACAGCATGTTACCACTTTGGCGGAAGCTGTCAAGTTTGGAGAAGATTCAAAAGTGAGGACAATTATCCAACCGGTGTACATCCCGTATCCTGTGGATCAAAATGGTCAGCCCATTGGACCGCTGCCGGACTACCAAACTATGGACTTTAACGCATTGCTCTCAGCTCAAAAGCAATTAGTCTTTATGTCGTCGCCAGTCACAAATAATGCGATTCACACGAGCACTCCTTCCGTGCAATCCGTCCACATTGAAAGCCCTCCTGTTCAACATCATCGGCAATATTACACATATCAAACGGTGGAGGACCAGGGCGTTGCTGCGGCGTCACCAACTTTGGCAACTGCGGTGCTGCCTCCTCCGACATTGTCGTCTTTAATTCTTAAGAAAGTATAAATGTAGGAACGACGATATTTCTCTACACTGTATTTGTAAATAACACAGGCCGAAAGAGATTTTTCGTTCTACTTCCTCTACGTAATAACATCTTCAACTTTTTGTTCATATGTTAAAATGTGAATTTACTATTTATACGACGTCTCTGTGCGATTCTTGCATTTGTTGATTGTGACTCTTCTTACCGATTAGTTTAGAGCTTTAGTGTATTGATGAAATGTTCATATTGCTGTTACGGAAGTGTTTGAATATGAACCTCTTATCGATGAAATAATGTGCAATATAGACTTGAGTGCAATATAAATCACAATACATTTAAGTTTACCTAATAAATAGTATAAATGTAAAAAGTGAGCTTCAATTGAACCCTTGGATCGTGTTTGAGTCTACTTGCAATTTTCATGAATGTATACTTGCAATTTGCTTATTTGCCCAATAAAGTTTGTAGTTTGAAATTGTATGTTTCAAAAGGGGAGGTTTCACTGGAAATCATACCGGAAATGCTGTGAATATCAATCTTTGCATAATGTGTGCAAGTCTGGTCAATTTCTGCAAAAATACACTTTGGCTTGAGCAATGCCATTTTGTTACAGTTTAGTTAGAGGATTATTTTCAGACAATGCTTTGCAGATTACGTAAGTACTTCATCGGTGGAAAATAGTCATATTTGCACTGAATGCATCGCCATATTACGGTTGACATACCATCGGGTGCCCTGCCGGTTTGCATATCCCCGAAAGTCAATATGTATTTGAGATTTGCTTGTCAGCCTACAGTCAAAATCTTGTTCAGATTGTCAGCATTCTGCGAAATCATAATTCTAGTATGAGGCTGTTTTTGTACAAAAATATTTTTCTTTATTTTTAAAACTTTAAATTTCTTTAAAACTTTAAAACTTTCATTAA